>JXOV01001652.1:0-17946 GCA_001014945.1 Clogmia albipunctata
GCTTCTAACAGCGTGACAAGAGAATTTTATACATAAGATTAAAGAAGAAAATGTAAAACTATAAAAACACTGTTATTTATCACCTCGTTAAGTACATCAAATCATTTTTATTAAATTTTAGAATGTTATGATATCATCACTTTTTTCTCACTAGTGAAATAAAAATTGAAAATTTTCAATAGTGCGATAAAGTGATGATAATGAAATTCAAATCGATGTACGAAAGTACAAAAAAAACAATTTTAAATTTATTAATACATATTCTAATTTTATAAGCATTTATATATTATATATTAATGATGCCTGCCTCAAGGAGCTCCCCTATGCTGTTCGGATGACTTCTTGTCAATTCGGCATTCCCATGTTTTTGCATCCTGGTCTATTTTATTTCTTGATGATCGGTCCACCGTAGTCTATCAGTTTGAAGACATCGTATGGGTTCCGAAATCGTCCTCCCTTCTGCGTTGGATTGAAAATATTTCGCAGAATCTTTCGCAGAATCTTTCGCTTAAATATGGCGATCGATTCACATTGCTTTTGTCTAAAGTTCCATGTTTTTGACGAGTACATGACAACTGGCAGGATCATTGTCTTATACAGCAGTAGTTTCGTAACAAATTTAAGGGTTTTTAAGGGATTGGAAAATTGATGAAAATTGGTGTGAAATACAGAGTATATTGTGACGGGCGTAGATCCAATGACAGTGTTTGCGGCAACTTCTTCCCTGCTTATTCGTGGCCCCCGTTGTTTCTCTTCTTCCCCGCGACTGGGAATGCGTCGAATAAGCATCTTTCATTTGTGCAAAGCGCAATTAGCGCTGATTGAATTTTAATACTTTAGTCTGTTCTGAGCCGTAAATAAATTAACATCAACTGTCCGTCGCGAGTTTAATTTACACGAACACACACACACAGAACTTTTGACTGAATTGATTAAACCCTTTTTCAGAACCAATTAAGATTTCTATTTCATCGGGATATTAGAAAATCGGCGACTGAAAAAGGTATCGTATTTCGGTGAAAATTCTTTCCCGTAAGTATATACATGAAAATGAGCATTGAGTTACTTAGAGTGATCAGGGTTTTCGTCTTCTTAAAAATTCTATGTTCGGCTAATTGTTTAATTTAATAAAAATAGTATTTAAAATTATTTAAAAAGACTCATATTATTCAAAATATCCAACCAATTTCGTTTCTATTTCCGTATAAGTTCGACATGTCATATATTGCACATCATTTATAAATCTAATTTGTTAGTCATTTTTCGTACAAACACTTGAAAATTGTAAGATACATATAGTATGTTCAGAACAAACGTATCAACACTGCAATAAAAAGTACATTTGAATGTACTATAGCTGCAAAAAACTCTAGATTCTTCCTAAACAAACCTTGAATTTCAACTTTAATTTAACTTGCGCGTATTTTTGTAATTGTAAAAACAATTATTTGTTTTTTAAATTAATGTCAACAAAAAAGTTGTCAACACTCCACAATCAGCCACAAACGTCATCAAAATCGGGTGGCCGAGATAAATAAGTCGCGGGACCCTGATTAAAATTCCAGTATCGCTCGATATAAATTTGGGCTCATAATTGGTCCCCGTATTTGTATTCCCATTCCCTTTATCGTTATTGTCTCTCCCTCTGCGCCACACAATCGCAGATCCACCTCTGTCCGAGCCTAGGGACGACGACGAGGGCAGCGATTGATGGACAGCAGAGGCAGAGGAGAAGCCAGACCAAAGTGGAATAACAGAACATTTCTTCTTCTCCAATTCAATTCCCAATTTTATCATTTCCCAGTTGGACTTGTTTCTTTTTTGTCTTCAGTTGTACTTCAGATCAATCCTCTTCCTTTGTCTCTCCACCATTTTATATAACATCTGATCTGATTTGGTCCATTCAGTCCCTTTCCCTCAATCAGGTGAAAATAGCGGTTTTGAATTTCCGCGCAGCGAAACTGCATTTCGAGGTTTGTCTCGGGTTCCATTTGTGGTCGAATTCAGCTTTAATTGGAATGGCCAAATTAATCCGTGATGAGATGTTGGCGCTGCGGTGCTCCAAATTTGACCAGATTCTTTTCCTCTCTTGATGATTTATCGTTTTATTGTCGTGGTCTGAGTGCAGACCTGAACTCAACTGCATTTCGGACAAGTGTTTGTAGGCTTGTTTGTTTTTATGGAGGATTGTGTTTTGAAGATTTCATTAAATAATGATACATGTTTATGATTTAACGATCGACAAATGGAATCTCTGATTTAAAAAAATTCGTAAAGTAAACTTACGAGTCTCTGTGTCCTAGCGGTTAGCACTCTAGACATCCTCCTCGAGGTCGTGGGATCAAATTCCCTGATATTTTTCTAGCGCGAAATAGTTTCCATTTGTGTATATCAATAACATTGCGAAATAATATTCCTAGCGAATTATTAGTAATGGCTCAAAAATATAAATAAAATGGACGGATTGACTGGATCCATTTACAACTGGTCTAGGTTCTACTAATTGACTAATAATACACTGAAAACAAATAGTCGTGAAAAGTCTAACACCCGATTGTTGAGGTTAAAACTACCCGTAGTTCCGTAATGGAATGTCGTGGGAATGGATTATTTTTATTATTCATACGAGTATGTATAACTTAAATCGAATTTTCTGTTTGACTTTTTTAAAGAGACAAAATGAATTCGGTAATAGTATGATATTAATTTTCTTATTTTTTTTAAATTTATAATTACCGATTTTTTTATAAATAAAATGTTTTGAAATTTTTTACCTTTCTTGAAATTTTCATAACAATTTTTTTATTTGTTTTATTAATGATCTTATTATATTCCTTCTGCATTTTAGGAACTTAAAATTGATATTATTGCACATAAATTTCTTCTACCTAAAGGAATTATTATAAAACAAGTGCTTTAAAGAATTCTTTTAAGAAATCGTACAAATTTATATGGAAGTCAGGTTCGTTGTATGTGATTTATTGTATTAGCGAATGATTTATAACTTTTTTAACGAATCGAATGGTTTTATTCGTTGGTTAAACAACGTTTGGAAAAATGAATTATAATTAAATTCGAGTAAAGTTCTAATAGATACGAGTGTTTAATTATGTGTTTTTCCAATCAGTTTTTTTTACAAAATTTTATACAATTTTAATGTTATCATGGATATAGAGCACCATTCACTGTATCACTGATATTCCTGGGATAGCACTTATCATTTGAACCATATTTAAAAGTCATAATCAACATTTAAGAAGAACTTTACTTTTTGTGATTTAATGTGAAAAAATTTAAATTGATTATTGAATTATGTCCTACTTTATTATAGAAATATGGAAAACGTCAAAATATATATTTCATTCCACGCTACTACGATTAAAATTTATAATTTTTAGTAGTTGAATTTTGGTATAAAGTACTAATTTTGTGTTTTTACATGATTTGTAATTGTCTGCGGGTATTGAATTATACTTTATTCAACACTGTACGATATAACATATAACAATTAAATTAAATATGAACATTTAATTCAATATCGGATTACTCGATTGAATTATGATTTCTTGAACTATGTTTCTGAGTGGGATACCACATATATTTCTCTCTTGATCACCATAAAAGTGTGAACAGAGAAACTTATTTTAGTGTTGAATTATTAAAAATGATGATTTTTTTTAGATTTTTAAAACATTTGGACCTTCTTTAAAACACACGCTACGCTCGTAGGTTCTAAGGACTCTAGTGTTCACTAATGTCTCATCAAATCCACATAGTTGTTTGAATATCTGTAATATTTTTAAATATATTTAATATTGTTTTCGAAGATTATATTAACACTTTAAAAATAATTTTAACTAAATGATATTAAATATTATGTTAGCTTAAACTATTTTAAAATAGGAATTTATTGGGATTTTTGCCTTGTATTATTCTTAAATATTTAAAGTATGCTGATAATTGTATAATTGTGGACTTATTTTAAAATACAAACATAAAATTTTTGTAGGAGTGGATTATCAAAATAAACGATTTTGAAATTATTATTACCGTTTTTATTGGAAATAAAGTTCATTATCAATAATAAATTATAAAGGAACATAGTTGAGTTGTAGATATTGACATTTATTTAAGGATATTGAAAAGATATCTATTTTCAAAAATTAGAAATAATAAGTTTAGCGAACAGGATTATTAGAATTTTGGTTTGAAATTGAGTCAATAATTTTGTATTTGTCAATTTTGAAAAAATTAAATATATTTTCTTTTGTTTTACTTTTTAATAAATTTCCAATTCCATCATGATCCAATTTAAAAACATTTGACCCCGTTTCTATTATTATTCGTTATTTACAATAAATCACTTCAATATAAAGAATGTGTTTCGAGTTGGAAGTTCTATTGTCCCGATCACTAACCCATTCATTGTTGAACCTGTCATTCATTTTCAATAAGTTCCGAATTGAACAAATAGAAAGATAATTGTAGTTTCATTGATCGTGAAGATCAATTTTCGATTATCATCGAGATGTGGTAAATAGGCAATTAATAAAGGTGATCATATCTTTTATAATAGATTGAACTTTGGCTTTTGGCATAGAAAGTTCAGAGAATATTTTCTTTGATATGTTTGCCTAAAGGCCTAAAAGTTCTACAAAAGTTGAGTTTAATTATTGAAGTTAATATATATATGGTACATATTTATGTGAAAATTATGAAATTATTTAATTAATATATATTATGCAATAATTAATTACTGTAAAATTTAATATTTTATTTTATTTTTTGTTATTAAATTTATTATCATTTTGCAATTGTCTCTATAATATTAATTATATATTTATATTATATACAAGAAACCGTTTTTAAAAGTGATTATACTTGTTTAATAAAATAAAAAGATCTGGTTTGGTTTGTCGAAAAAAATAATTTCCATCAAATTAATTTTATGAAAGTATTTTGTATTTTGATTTTTATATTATTTATTTTTTATGAACAACAAAGTATTTTGACCTATTTGTTAAATTGTTATACATACATCTTTGTCAATAAGATCATCATTAAGTCTTTTAAAGCGTAGCGAGTGTTTTAACTTATTCCCTTGTGTTTAAAAATGCTAATCGACTGTGTTTTTTTTACAAAATTGTATGCATTTATAAAATACACAAAAATTAAAAATCAATTAAATTTCTGTGCCAATTTACACATTTAAGAATTTATATACCGGACTTTATTTCTCCTAAATATATATGTTTTCTATCAATCAATAATAATACGTGTGCGAAAAATGTGTTTTTGCAATCCTGTATCGTTATCAAACTGAGTTTCCAAATGTTTCACTTTATCGCACTCAGTGAAAATTTGGAATTTTTATTTCACTAGTGAAAAAAATGTCATAAACTATTAACCAAATTCGTCTCAAAGTCAAAATCTGTTCGCCATTGTTAATTAGCGTTTCCTGCTTTAAAATTTTTAATATTTACCGATTCAACAGCATATAATTTGGCTATTTTTGTTCGATTTTTGGCACATTCAGTGATAAATCTGCTTAACTGTAATGTAAGTAAATTATACTAATAGCTTTATATTGCTTTAAATATAAATTTATCTTGTATAAATTATAGCAAACAAATGTTCCATGCCACAATAAAATAGGCATTTGCCTTATGATCAAGAAGTTAAGAGGAAACAAACTCTATTAATTTGAATTCCAACCGTTAACGGTAACTTTGCAATTTAAGATTTCACTTGAAACATTTCAATTTTTGAATTTTCCTTGTAAATAATGAAATTTAATGTTAAATTGTAAAAATTTCAGTACCTATTAGTGGAGTGCAAAAAACGTTATGTCCTGCTCGATGTAAGGTCCTGTTTTTTTAAACTTGGAAACGATCAAACACTCGCCTTCGGCTCAAATGTTTCTCACTCGTTAAATATAAGTTGACTTTACACCCTTGTAGTACAAATAACTATAATATAATGTAAAGAAATTTTACGACGATTTTATTATGGTTAATAGCTAAATAGTGAAAGTTATTGACAAATGTTTAAGTTGTTTTTAAATTGTTATCTATTGCTTCTGGTTGTAGAAAATGCATTTTGATTTAAGATTTAATTTTGTCTTTACAAATTTCTATAAATAATACTACAGAGAACTTGGGACAAAGACGTGTGAGGCGACAATTAAATAAAGATTTTGCGCATGACAACATACCAAAAAAACGAACAACACATTTATGTCGCGTTCTTATGGTCCATTAAAATGTTTTATGGTCATCGTCAACTAAATGTTGTCTTTTGACACAACAGAACAGAGATTTTTTTCTTTATTCATTTAAAAATACCAAGTATAATTTTAAAGAAACATAAAATTATAAATTTATTTATTATAATACTAATTGATCTTAAATACAATTTTTAGAACTAAAAATAAGTACAAGCAAATTTTTGCAAAACTCCATTTTGCGCGACTCTAAACTGTAAATCATTAAATTGGGAGGAGATGGAAAACTTTCACGACCTTTTCATATTTTTTCCTGTTTTTACTGCAAAAATTGGCAGGCGAAAACCGTTGATTGGAAGCAATTTTGCATCACCTTCTTGTTAATCGATCAATCTAAAAAAGGTGAAATGGGTGGCGCTGTTTGGCATTTGCCAATCCGCAATAAATAATTAATTGGCATTCACTTTCTTATAATTTAATTTTAATGCAACAAAAAAATATTTAATGTAATTTTAATTAAACATACATAAATAATGCAATCACCTGATAACGACATATTGATAAAACTTTTCCGTTCCTTTTAAATTGATAAAAATTCTCCAATAATTAAAAGGGCAATCATACAAGTTTATGTATGTAGTCAAGATAAGGTAAATCTGTTTCATCTAAGCGAAAAAGAAATTTTTCACATAATGTGTGTTTTTATTTCATAAATTTAATTAAACTTTAAGTTTTATTTATATTATTGTAACATATTAAAAAATATATTTATTAGTTTTAATCAATTCAATTATACAATTTTATATTTGTTGCGTTATAAGTTATATTATTCACGAAAATGTTTTAATATACGTGTATTTATTAATAAAAGTCTTCTATTTTGGCTAATATTTTAACAGTAAGGTTCTAGAAGAATGTTCGAAACAAATAAATATTCTTTTTGTAATAACAGCGCCATACGACTCTAATGCTATTTACTTATTGAAGGATGTAAAGATAATTGTTTCTTTTTTTAATGAATCAAATGGAAAATAACATGATATACATTTAATTTTTTACACTCTTTAAGCTACCCTATCAATTCTTTTCAAGAAAAATCTAGGTCATAAGGCACGACCTGATTCATAAAAGGTTTTAGAAACTCTTTTTAAATTTTGATATGTTATTGAACACTTTGGCCAACCCTAGGCTATAGGCCCAGGATGCCTTTTTCCTGAATATCCAAATTTTAAGTTAAATAAATTATAATTATCTTAATTTCAATAATTTCTTTTTCATCAATCAAAAAAAAAATTATAAAGTTATACTGATTACTGAAATCAGTATCTAATATTTTGATTTTTCACTTAAAGGCAAATATTTCTCCGCTACATTATTCAACTGACAATCTTATTTCTTAACGGTTGATCATATTTTATCTATCCTTTTTCCTAAAAACCTTCTACTGAATAAGTTGTATCGTTTTTCGAAATTTTGTAGAATTATCATTTTTACCTTTCCAATGCGTTTTCTTTGCCGATTTTCTCCAATTTCAAGTTATAGAATCGGTTGATTTCAGTTGAAATTGAATCAAATTTGGTTTTGAATATTTTGTTTGGTTTTTTTGAAGAATCGTTTAAAAAAGTCACAATTTCAGAACAATAACATAAACATTTTTATTCATTTTCAAGCATGGTTCCACAATTTTTGATTGAGCTTATATTATTATAATTATTGCCCTATGAGAGGAATAAATTTGGGTATTTCAATTAAAATTCAATCCAGTTGGATATTATATCATTTTAAAAGTCTAATGGGGTTGAAAAGGGGTTCCATACTGGATTGGATAGATTGGGTTAAATTTATTGGAAGATAATTAATTACTTGTATTTATTACTAAAAAACGCTCATATTTTCAATTGCGGAAAAGTAATATTATGTAACTTAAATCAATGAAAAAGTAAACGTTTTGATATGCGGTTGCAAAAAATTTATTTAATTAAATAGATATAGGTAACTTAACAACTCTTTGTGGAATTATTTCTTAAAAACATAATGTGTAAAAAATGTCCAATTCACATTTTACCAGTTGTCATTTTTGTTAAAAATCATATAATTAATTCAATTAGAGTTATTCGTTAAGAAGTCAATTGGTAAGTGATATTTAATATTTTTTTTGAATAATAATTAATGTTTGAACTTTCTTTTATTGAATTTTTTAGCCATAACACTTTCCACATAAAAATTAAAATTAACATTAAGTTTTACAATTTCTGTTGACACTAAAGGTCATTATATATTGTCGTCATATAATTGGCAATAGTGTTCTAATTCGAAATAATTTCGAAGAATTTCTATTAACATATAAAAATAAAAAAATCTGCCTCTGTGTCCTAGCGGTGAGTACCCTCGAAGTCGTGAAATCAAATCCCGGGCGGATATTTTCCTAGCGCGAAAAGTTTCCATTTGTGTATATCAATAACATTGCCAAATAATATTCATAGCGAATTATAAAAAAAATAAGAAACTAATAATAAAAGGTTATGACCAAAAATATGTTTAATAATAAAATGAGGTAGTTATTTTGCATATTGTTTGAGTTTCTTGCTCCTGTTTTCGAGGTTGGAAAAGGTTAATAATATGAGATTAAATAAAATACTAATAGTACACGCTCCTTTCCTCTTTTTCACTAATTTGTTGTTCTTTTATAAAAAACATTAGTTTAAATATTTTCTTAATTTCTTTTGTACATTTAGATAAATAAATTTGCTTATTAAAGTATTTCATTTTAAAATATCAGTATTGATCCAAAATTTTAAAAAAATTACAATATTTTTCCTAATTTAATGCGTATAATCTTGGCAAATAATCTCCGCAAAAACTAATCATCAACGTCTCCAGTTTTAATTGTTTGGGAAGAGGTAACAACAGTTCGAACAGGTATTGTTTCTCTTTATAATCAAAACAGGTGCCTGTTATAAGAGATGTTAACAATTTGTAGAGTTCAAGATGTCATCGTTGGCTCTTTTTTCTCCCGCAGTCTGTCCGGCCAATCTTTCACACTTTTTTTGCGCTCCCCACTGACAAATTACCCACATCATTCGGTGTCATGAAACAAGACACCCATTTTCTATAAGTTAATTGGTCTGTTGTGCTGCTTCGGACCGTGTGTATGATATGCAAATTCTCTGTGATTAGAGGATTGACCGGCTTCGGGTCAGAGTCGCGCGCTGTTCCCGCGGATCCATTGTCCAGTCCAGATGTGACCCCGCTGCCAGTTTCGGCGTCTTCTGCCCATTGTGCCAATGTCTGATAAATGACTGGAAATCAAATGGACGATCATCAATCCGTAATTGAGATATTGGCCCGGCGCGGATTTGTAAAGAGATTTCAAAACACCAAACCGCAATCTCAATGGCACCAAACTTTATTTTTCGTTCACAATTTCCTCGTGCATAACTGATTATTTTTAATCTCATTTTTCATCTTTAACTGCATGTGCTTTTTTACAAAGTTACAGTTAAAGATTGCAAATCAGCAAAAAATTAATTTGATTTTATGTTTTATTAACAATGGATTGAATTATTTGCGTCTCCGTAAATATCTATTTTTACTACATTTCTTTGGCTTATATACGAGTATGTACATATATGTATATCCATATCTATGTAGGTGCGCTAGTGAGCTGTTATTGCTTTTGACTTGATTGTTAAGTAACGAATAAACGATGGGAACTAATTTTTTTGATTTACTGTCGACTTTCGATAATTAGAACCTCTCACGAGATTCCTACAAAATCTCTTGATATTTCAAACTAAATCCTTACAATTTTGCTCTCGGTAATTCGAACGAAAAACCCTTTTCAATTTACCAAAACCACGCGGTAATTCGAACTCATTTCTCTTAAAAACTTACTAGGCAGGTTGAGTAGCAGTAACGAAACCACTTGATAATTCAAACTTACGACAGTTGGAAGTATTTTAAGGTTTGAATTATCGAGAGAAGAAGTATTATTTTTTTAAAAATAGAGTAATGGTATAAATTTTTCTTTCCATTGCTAATAATATTAACTTGAAATATTTGTAGAAATATGTTTGATAATAAATTAAATCATGTTATAAATTAAAATAAATTAATTACTATTAAAACGTTCAATGAGAGAAAAAATTTTAAAAATATAAATTAAAATTAATTATTGTTTAAATCTACTTATTTACCTATTTTGTTAAATTGATAACAATTAAATTATTAATACAGAACATTGGACATACAAATTAAATTTACAATATGAAAATTTTTATTTAGTGGGCAATGTATAAAAAAACAATTCATACTAACCGAACATATTTCTTTCATAAAACCTGAAGTGACCAATACTTACCTAGTGTGCGGTGCTGTATAAGTGTTTAATTTATACTCCAATTTCAATAAATGAGTATCTGTGCAGGGAATAAGCACTCTCACAACATTTTCAAACTCTCTTTTGATTATCTAAAGGAATTACTATATCGATAACAATAACTAAGTTGGGTTCAGAATGGGGAGCTAGGGTGATACATATGGAGAAGGGCGTATGGCTGGTGCACCAGAACAATGATCTTATTCTTATACATATTTTATATGTAAAAAAAGGCAATAGATAAAGCTAGTTCTTCGCCCAATAACTTATATATAAGAAGTATGAGCATTTGATTTTCTGGTTTTTATACACAATCACGTTCATTCAAATTTATTTTACTTAACTATTATAAAACTACATATATCCATAGTTCTGATTTTTTACTAAAACATAAGAAGAAATAGCATTAGTGTTTCCAATCTATTCTAAAATTAGAACTTGCATGTTTTACGGTAACTGTGATTGGTTATCTTATTATGATAAATTGCTTGAATTAAGTTGTTCCCAAAATAAATGGAAATTTATCTTTGGATAGGGGCCGGCACTGATATACATTAATTTTATATAAGATTGTACCATTTGAAACTTAAAACTGGAAGGCTAAAATTTCAAACACTGCAACTTTGTTATTTTTCAATATTTTAAAGTCAAACAAACGTCATGTGAAATTGTACATTTGTGTTTATTATCAAAAAGATGAATGTTGTACTGTAGATCAAGGAGCCTAAGGTCTCTTTTAAAATCTATTTGAAGGCATGCAAAAATAATACTTAAAATGTAGACTAAAAGATTGAATTAGCAATTTATTACTTTAAATAGGAAACTACTCGATAATTGACAAAAAGCGAATTAAAAGAACATTTCTCATCTTTAAGGTAATTCTTGTAAAATAATTCATGTTTTAAAGACGACTACCGGCCGAAAACATGGAGAAGACAAGCCTCTGGAGGCGAAATACCACAGAAGGAAGAGTCCAAAATTGTTAATCATAAATTTCAGAAAATGCTCAGGTTTTTTTTGGGGAATCGGAGAGGAGATTACATCGGACACGTTAACAAGAATCTGTTTACACAGCGATAAATAATGTTTAATATTCTTAAATTAATTTGATAATAATATAATTTGCACAAAAAGTGAAGAAATGCACGCCTCTGAGAGTCATAAATTAAGATCAACGAGATCTTGGTTGTCAAATTATTTGCCAATTTAATTAACAAAATCTGCCTTATGAATTATTGAGACTCCCTGTTCAAACAAATGCAATTAAAATATTAGATAAATCATTCCAGTTTTGCTTTCTTGTTCCTTGGAATTTGTAATTTTGCGAAAAAGTGTTAATTTTCACGATTTCTTCGGGCTGGATTTTGCTGAAATTTAAAGGAAACATTGTATTAATGAGTTACATTTTCGGACTTTGTACTTTTTATTGGCTAATTAAGGGCTACAAGAGACCATTTTTGTGTGTGCTTGTGTGGTGAATTTCTCTTATTTACTCTCGATTGCCTTGTGTGATTACGCAAAAAAAACTTGTCTTTCGGCTGCAACTATTTATTTTTGCAAGCGCTCTTTTTGCAAATACGGAGATCGATTGTGATCGAGAAATATTAATTGCGAATAATTTTCGGGCCTGATAAAGTCATTACTGGCCATTTAATGGGCGGTTTTACGATCGCATTTTCACAACAATATTCCGCTATTTATTGCCGTGATTATTGTCTGGCCGCGCTGTGGCTTTGGCTGTTTTCGAAAGGAAATGCTCCATTTCCCTTTAATGAATGCTACTCGCACACACCTCTTTGCACTCCGAAATCAGTCATTAAATACCGTTATTATGACTTACCAATGGACTTTGTCTTTAAACACAAGTGAGAGAGACGACAACAAACACGAGAAATTATGCTCAATTTGCATTTAATGAAATAATTAAATTTGGCTATGACGTCTCTCAAGTCATGTGCTCATGCATGAAATTGAAAGACGTCATCTTAGAGGAACATTGAACATTTATCACTTGTTCAATGTTCCTAAAAGATGACAATGATTTTAATCACGAGGAGAAATTTTTTACATTCTTTTTGTTCAACATTTATGCAACTCGAAGAAAGTGAAATTATTTATTCATTTTTGTAGTGTAAAATTAATATTAAGGAAGTAATATTTTTTATAGCTCATAATACTCGTATATTCCAGTTGATTTAAAAAAGAAAGATTCTAAATATGATGATTACCAATATTTAAATAAAATTATAAGAAAAATTTTTTGTGGTGAATTTTAACAATTATCATTTGAGATAAATTCAATGATGATGCTTTAAGTTTTAAGACAGCTTGTAGATAATTAGACTTAAATAAAATTAAGTATAAAATAAAACTTAAAAAAATAGTTTGTCATTCGCACAAGTGTTTGTTTTCATACCATACCACCAAATCAGTAAGTAACACCGTTAATAAAAATCTTATAGAATATATAAATTTCTCGTACAAAATAAAAATAATTTATATAAATTTACTCAATTTTAAAATTTTTTTTACCTTGGTCATGCTTTAATAAAAAGAAAAAGCACATGTGTTATAAAGGGTTCTTTAAAGTACTTTTTCTATAAAACAGCCTTTGATAAAACATTTGCCAATTAAATTTTTTTATACAATTCTATTGAAAGATGTTTACATTTAAGTAGCCAATGCTTCTTCTATAAATTGTTTCATAAACGTACAGTATTGAATAAAGTATATTTCATTACCCGCAGACAATTACAAACCGAGTAAATACACGAAATTAGTACTTTGTGCCAAATTTCAACTACTAAAAATTTTATTTTTGGATCTCAGTAGCGTAGAATGAAAATATATTTTAACGTTTTTCATGTCTCTATAATAAAATAGGCCATGATTTATTAATCAATTAAATTTTTTTCACATTAAATAACAAAAAGTAAAGTTCATCTTAAATGTTGATTATGGCTTTTAAATGTGGTTTAAATGAGCGCTATCACGTGCATTTCAGTGATACAGTGCATGGTGCAAGGTTGTCGAGATATTTTGAAAAATATCACGACAACCTTGTGTGTTTGACAAGTACCTCCCTTAATTGTATTTGTTTAGATCTTAATTTAGTACTAGCTTGTCTTCTTATTCTTTGCTTCATTCGTTTTCTAGAACTCTACTCGAGTTTAATTATGGTTCATTTTTCCTTGACGTTGTTTAAATAACTATAAAGCTTGTAAAAATTTATTTGTTATTAGATTACATTCAAACTTGTACCAATTCGTCCATTTCATTTCACTTCTTCAGATTAAATCAAGAATTAAAATGAAATGTCGTTTGTTCAAAATAATCAAGAAAATCGGGGGAAAATATCCCCCGATTTTCTTGATTTTTTGTCAGAAAAATGTCTGCAATTCATATTTATTATTGATGAAATACCTTTTGATATGTAATATATAATAAAAGATAATTGAATTAATATATATTTTGAGAAATAACTTACAAAATGATGCGAGTGGTACATACCCTGTACCAGTCCGTCCTGAAACCAACAGTAATTTCTGTTATTTGTAGTAAACAATGGAATCTTAATAAAACCCGAACTGGTGTATACGTTGTACTAGTCCGTGTGTTCTGACGAAAGGATATTTTGAATTCCTACAATGCTATAATATAGCATCTGAATGATAATCAATCACTAGATTTATTTTCACAATTATAGTTTAGGACCGCGTCGAAAGTGTTAAATGAGAAATAAGGTGCAATTATGAAAAGGTAAACGAGTGATGTAGTTCCTTTTCTTGTTAATATCATTTTTAATTTTTTAACTGCACTTTTAATTATAAAGTTTTTCAAAAGAAGGCTGATTCATTCTCAACAGCTTATTGTTTTATTTAAGCAAATACTTAAGAAAACGTGCATACATTTGAAAAGAATAACTATTCGTATAATAATTAATAATCTAGAGCTATTTCCAGATTGTTAATGGTTTGTGAATTTATATATTTATGATTCGGAAGAATGGAGCTTCCAAATCAAAGATTAAATTTTTTACACATAATCTAAATAAATTAAAAATCTAAACTTAGTTTTTGAAAGGAAGTGCTAATAAATCACACTAAACATAAATTCAAAAAGAAATACCCATATGTTGCTAACGGTGTGATAAATTTAATTAGAAGCTGAGAAGCCGCGAATTAAATTGATGTGGACCGGAAAACAATGCCAAAAGCATGTGTATTTAATTTGCTTTTAATTTATAGACCAAATAAAAATAAAGTATATTTCAATGGCGCGCGCGTTTTTTCTTCAATTTCTATATGTCACATCAATCAGTTCACAGTCGCTTGGCAGTGGTTTCTGCACGAAATTTGATCGACCCATGAGCCAGCGACAAGAGACGAGATCCATGGCCGAAACGTGCGTAATAATTTCCCACATATCTCTATTAATCTAAAGAAAAACAAAACACTGGCCGAAAAAACAAGCGCTGTCGTCGCAGTAAGCCACGCGGTGTCTAATCAAGGCTAAGATCTGGAGCTCTAATGGAGTATAATTGGCCAGCGAGCTTGAACTAGCAAATCCATCCACAAAGCCGCGAATTTTTGATCGCGCGCGCGAAATGACCACAATAATTTTTATTACAAATTCTTAATTGCGGAATTGTCTTGCAATTGAAGGCTACTTTTGCAATTTTGATTGTTATAAATGGGAAGGAATTTGCGAAAAATGTAAATTGATCGTTAAATTAATTTCTTTTGCCCATTTGCATATTTGTCTTGGCGTTTTTTTCGCCAAGAGCCACAAGCTCTTTGATAAACTTTTGTTTGGCCTTACCTTTATTAGGTGTCACATGAATATTTCGCTAATGAGATTTATTGTTGGTTTTGCTTTAATACCATAATGACTCAATTCATTTTATTATAACCAGGAGAAGATGGAAGATGGAAAAAAGCCTCAAACAAAACATTTCCCATCACGGTGACACATTTCTATTGAAATAAAGTAGTCGTTAAGCTGTAAGATTTCATCTTAAAAATTTGAACGAGCCAAAATCTGGAGAAATTTTTAATAATTTGTCATTGTCATGGCGAAAATCCGAATTGACAAGATTCTCGTGACTCTTTCCAGACACATGATCTGAAACCATTTTTCGACTCGATTTTTGTCTTCTTGCCGTTTAATTCCGATGCGATAAAAAATTGATGGCGATTTTTTTTCTTCTATCTTTCTGATCTTTTCTCTATCATAAACAATCTAATTGAAATTCCTCGGGTACGTTCCACTTCTGCCAAAGTGTCAACGTTTTAAGTGACAACAATAAATTATTCTTATTCCTCAGTCCAATTCCAATCAAATGCACTAAACTCTTTTCAACCTACTTGCCATCAAAATGCCAACACAATTTTTTTTCCATCTCCCAGCTAGAAAATTTTCAATTCACTTAAATTTAACTGTCTTGGACTAGTAATTTATGGGTGTTCTTTAATGACATCTTGATCGTCACCCATCATTTTTTAATATTTATGGACATAATAATTTTTTTATACTAATTAGTGTTGGTTTTATGTTTATTTATCTGGAAATTATTTAGATTTTTAGTTGCAATAAATAATGAATTATATAACAAGGTCGAAAAGTGAGGCATAAACGTTCAATATGGTATAAGGATTTTGATTTTATAGTACTTTCGGGCGGTGGTTTATTTAGTTATGGTATTTATTTTGAATTGCATTGAGATTAAAATATTATTTACAAACAATTTTTTTTACACATTTTATTTTGAAAAACTGATTTCAACAAATTTCACTTAAAATTTTATTGAAAATTCGAATTTCACAAGGCAGTTATTAATTTCATTTTTCCCGTATATGAGATATGATACGGAATCCGTATTAAGGATTTCAATATATTAAATATTTTTATTGTTTTGACAATTTTTTCATTCACATGTTAATATCGATGTGAATGAAAAAATTGCCAAATCTATCTTAAAAAAATACTCAGATTCTTTTGGAACGTAGGGCCACATGATGTTTCTTGTATATAGTGACTTGAACGATTATGTTATCAGCATAGTGCACTGTGGAGTTAGTGGTCCATCGCACATCGGTCTACTGACGCTATTTACTGATTGGGTTCCCCCGTTCCCTTCATTTACCAATGTACACTGGATCACCTATTGTCTGTTGATTTCCCCCAAGGCGTCATGCTGAGGTTGGTACCCAATATTCATATATATATAACTAGGATTTGTAGAGAATAAGATTTTGAGAAGGAGAGGATAGAGATATCTAGTTTTATCTTGTAGGCAACAATTTGTTTCACATGAATGATACGGTGTAACGAATTACCAAATTTTAAAGAATTATCAAATAATATAAATGTGTCTAATTTTAACAATAATATATTTTTACTTAAAGTTTTCAATAAATTATGATTCTGTTAAAAAAATTTATGGTATTTTTGTATACATTTTAATATGTGTCTAATCACAAAATTTTGAAAATCGGCACGGACTGTCAATGAGTTTGGTCGGTTTTACCCTTTGCTTTTATGATTCTCCATTCAATGTGGTCTATTTATTTATTCTAATGAGGCGATTCCTAGTTGTCACAGGTACTTTCCAAGTTTACAATGCCAAGAAGCCTGTGACAATCCGGACTTTGTCTCTATTGAGAAGCAAAGGCTCCGATTTTAGTCTCTTGGTGGCCACCTCTTTCTAGTTGAGTACTCCTAATAAATTTTGTGCTGCTTAACTAATACTTGCCTAGAATCGTTTCTTATAGCGTGTGCACACCGAAAAGTCATAAATTTTACTGCTTGGGGATGACACGCCTCCTTTTTAAAAATCCAATTTCCCAATTAACTGTTATGATTAGATAATGAAATTGCATATCAATGGAATCTCTGTTTTTCTGGCCATTTTTTGACACTTTCAAACATAAAATAGCGCAATTATTAAAGGCGCAATGACGATTTGAAATTCGAGCGGGTATCAGCATATACCGTTATTAAACAAGACTTTTGGAGATAAGAAAAACAAAGGGGTCCAATAAGAAGCCCAGAAATGCAATAAGCAAACTTCTCCTTCATTCTCACTAACCCTGCAGTGCACCTTTGCGCCATCGTATTATTATTATTATTGCATTTTATTCTTTGAGAGGAGTTCGTAAAAATCGTTTATAATTGTCACCAATGACATGTATAATAATTATTTACTTCGTAATTAAAAATTATAAATAGCCATTTTTCAGTTTTTTACCGAAAACGTTTTAATTGCGCAAATTTAATTGTTTGTAAACAACTTTNTATTGCATTTTATTCTTTGAGAGGAGTTCGTAAAAATCGTTTATAATTG
>JXOV01001653.1:732-16253 GCA_001014945.1 Clogmia albipunctata
GTTTAAATTTGTTTCTGCTCATTTTTTGCAACAATTGGATATTAATTTTAATAAATAGATAACCAAACATTATTACTGTATAATATGGCTTTTGTTTGTCTAGTATGAATCTTTTATTATTCGTAATTTTTTTACATTCCTATTTAACTCATAATAAAGAAACCTTCAGTAAAACATTCCCCACATAAATACCTATTATTAAAATAAATTGACTTATATTGTAACAAACATTTATTTTCCTTAGAACAAATTCAAAGGAATTACCCCTTTTTTATGATTATTGCAACTTGCGTATTTGCAAATCATTAGTAAGAACGAAAAACAATTCAGTTAGTAAATATATTAGCTATAATAATTGGATAGGTTTTTTCTCCTATTATGTATTTTCAAATTGTTTTCGTTTGGTATTCGAAAGTTATATCCAAAGGAATAATAAGACAAGATGTTTTCCTTAGCAGTAATTTATTAGTTTACCAGTACATGTTATAAGGCAAATATAAGTATTATTATCTAATTTGAAATATATAATAAACGTAATATAAAGTATAACAAGAATAGAGGTAAGGATTTTTTGTTTGTAACCACATACAAATATATTATATATAGATATATAAAAGAACGTTATAGTAACATAAATTAATCATTTGTTTTCTTCAAATCAACTGCACCAAGTCCCAATTCCTCTTCGTCTCTCCAGTCGATTTTTCTCCTTTCTTATACACACATACAATTCTCAGAATGTTGGCCACTTTCCTGGTGCTCTACTGTTCCGTTTAATTTCCTTTGTCGTTGTTGGGCGGCTCAACCGATGAGTTTGAAGAGGATGAAGACGGGACCAGCCAAACTTTGGGGCACACAACAATAGTCTGGTTTTAACGACTTTAAGCTCTTTTCACAACATTTAAATGAGCCTTTACACCAAACGCACACAATTCGAGTGTAAAATACTTATAGAATGCAGAATTTAGATTAGTTTTTTTACGGTTTGTGGGAAGAAGTGTTCTAANGAGAATGCAAAATTTAGATTAGTTTTTTACGGTTTGTGGGAAGAAGTGTTCTAATGTATGTATGTGAAGCTTTTAATGGGAAAAGGCAATATATTTAAAAATGCACATTTGATCGTTTTGGCAAATTGAAATTCATGTTCTGGCTATTGAATCAAATTTTAAAAAACATTTGTTGGCAAACTTAAAGCTGGAAATGTTTCGAGTGTGTTATTTTTATACAATCTTGTGTATAAGCTGAGATTTTGTGTGCATTTTGATATGAAAGTAGTCTTTTTTGGTACTAATGAACAAATGTGTGTCTGTGTAAATTTGCGAGTGTTAATTTGTAAGAAGAACTGAAACAATAAAAAGAGAACAAAACAACATTGAAGCACAGCGTTTCTTAGAAAAACAATGATAATGCGAAAAAGAGGAGACAAATACTCATAAATTTTTATCGAAAAACCGGACAAACTAACGGTAAAATTGAAATAATTATTTATGAGGATTTTTTTTTCATATTTGCGTTCAATTTATCGTGTTTCTATTACAGATATTACAGTATCCCGGTTTTCTTTGATGGTAATACTGAAATTTTAGTTATAGTTTACACGACACAAATACTGCTACACAAACCAATAGTTTTAATTAAAATTGTGTATAATTTAAAGAAGATCCACTAGAAAATCTGCTAACTGCTATTATTTAATTGAAGACATACTATCGGGACCCTGTTTAAACTGTATTTTAAGAACAAAATTTCAATTTGAAAATCAAATGATCTTTTAAAGACGACAATTTAAACAAATGTATACAAATTGTCAATTTTGTGAATGAAGCAAGTTGGTGGCTATTAAGATTGATACAAGCAGAGAAGGTCTTTTTTGAATAAAATTTAAATTTTACGGCGTTAATAAGTTAACTAACTGAATTAAAAAATCTTAAACAAATCACCATTTCATATTAACAGTTTAATAAAATATAGTGTAGTTATAGATTTTCAGGATAAGGTTTATTTGTTTGTGAATCATTTTACATTTATCTAAAAAATTACTTTGAAAACATGACTTTTGGATTCAAATTTGAACACGTAAAGAGTGGGTTTTAAACATTATTACTGATTTAAAAATTAGTTTACGAAATTTTATTCATTAGAATAGAATAGAATTACCTAATTGTTTACTAAAAAACGTCGTCTTAAAAGGTCTATTGGTTTTCAAATGCAATTTTATCTTTTAAATACTGTTCATAAACAATCCCTAAGATATGTAAAATAGGTTCCTAATTAAAAGATGGCCACTATAAGATTTTCTAGTNATTAGGTAAATGAGTTCCCGTGTTAATGTCATACAAATTTTGCGGTCATCGAGTCGGTCCTATGCAATAAAAAGGCCAGGGGGCTTTCCCAGAACAAGTGTTAGTTTAAAATTTTCAAATTCTAAAAATCTAGTGGCAATTTTATTCATTAGAATAGAATAGAATTACCTAATTGTTTACTAAAAAACGTCGTCTTAAAAGGTCTATTGGTTTTCAAATGCAATTTTATCTTTTAAATACTGTTCATAAACAATCCCTAAGATATGTAAAATAGGTTCCTAATTAAAAGATGGCCACTATAAGATTTTCTAGTTAATCTACCCTAAATCTGAATCGTTAACAAAAATTATATTTAAAAACACCGAATTGTGGAGTAAATTAGTTTCGTGTACAAATTTTATTATTGTCCCGAGAATGAGGCGAAGCTTTATGTCCGGTTTTTCGTCCAAAACTGTGCAGTGTGACTGAATTTTAAACTACTTACCGATAATGATGATTAGCAAAACGGCGCCAATGACTCCCATTATGATCATCATCTTGATGTTGGCCCACCAGTGCTTGCGTTTCAGTTTACCGGCCTGCTGCTCGAACTGGGAGGCACCGTGCTGAAGTGCATCTGCCCTCTGGTCCAGTTCGGACAGCTTTTGATCGCGTTCCAGCACCTTCTCCACGTTCACCCTCATGATTCCCACCACCTCGTCAACTTGAGCCTGTGTCTGTTGCAGCCGCTTGTTGCCCGCTGTCGCCGTCGTCGACGACGATCCCGACTGGCCATCGCCTGCTGATGGACCCCCACTTCCGGAAGCCGATTTATTGATCACGGTCGAAGTGGGCGGTGGAGGTAATTTGGGAAAACTGATTAAATATCATTCAATGGACACGATCACAAACATTTTCATAGTATTTAAAGACGAGGCAATGACTAGACTCGGAAAAGAAAGATATGGAAAAGCGTACATACCTGTTATTTGTTGATGACGGATTCATTTTTGTCTATCTGGAACAATATCTGATGTAGATCGGTTTTATCTGGGGAAAATAAAACAAAATGAAAATGTACTTGGGAACTGTAAACTTCACAAATTGCACACTTGATCTGACTTTAATTAGGAGCAGCACATATACACACATCCAAAACAAAAATTATTCATCGGAAAGAGACGGGGCAAAACTGATGATTTCATACCGTACGTGAACACAAATCCATCTTATCAGTTGCTTTTATCAACAACGAAACGATTGATTGCTCACTAGATATATAGTAGAAATGTGTGAGTTTGCTAAACAATAACCAGATTGTTGACCAAAAAATGTCCCTATTGCCGGCCGAAGATCATCAATTTTTGTACACATAGATCTACTATTTTTGAGTTTCACACCTTAATCACATAATCCGATCACTATTGATCACTTTTATTGAGTCATACTTACTTGTTTTGGCAAAAAATTCGGAAAATTCGTAGCAGAGATTATGACAGCAGAACAGAATTTTTTTAAAAAAATTTTTAGAATGAAGTTTAATTTGAGGTATAAGTTGGCCTGTATTTCGATTGTTTAAGTATCTATGATCTGATCTCCCTTCCTTTTCCTTATATTCCCTACTCGTTCTCTCATGGCCAAAAAGCGCCTAAATTTAAAATAATCCAATTTGTTATTAATTTTTGTAATTATATTTGCTCTTATTATCTAATTAAAATTTAAATATAATGAATATTTCAACCTTCAAACTATTTCAAAAACCTTTTTATTATTTATGTAAAATTGTTAATAAATTGGTGGAATATATTAAAAAAAAAGTATGAAATAAATTATATTTTGGTTATTCTTCTATAAAGTTAATTTCCGGAGACCGAAATTATTCGGTTAATAACTAGCTTTCCCTTATTATAAAACACTAAACATTCTTTATGCAATTTAAAAAATAATCTAATAAAATGTGGTAAATTTTAAAATAATCTAATTTTACGAAAACATTTTTATAACTTTCCNATTATATTTTGGTTATTCTTCTAAAAAGTTAATTTCCGGAGACCGAAATAACTCAATTATGATTCGGTTAATAACTAGCTTTCCCTTATTATAAAACACTAAACATTCTTTATGCAATTTAAAAAATAATCTAATAAAATGTGGTAAATTTTAAAATAATCTAATTTTACGAAAACATTTTTATAACTTTCCGATCAGAAAGTCAATTTATTAAGTATCGGTGATTTTCCACTTAATTAATATCCAAATCATCACATAGTCATTATATGACTACGAGTATATTTAATCTTTAGCTACAGTACAAAATTGAACAAAACAAAGACCCAATTTAAGCTGTTTTGCAATTTCACACGTATATAATTTTAAGAGTAATTTTTAAACAAAACATAACTTTCTATTGCTCTTTCTATAAACCTCAAATTTAATTTGAAAGATGAAAGGAAATATTTTATTTTAATACAATAGATATTACTATAACTTGAGTAGTTCCCATAGTTCTAATTACAAAAATCAAGAAAATTGTATTGGTTGCATATTTATATGATAATCATTTATTTATCTATAGTTTCTTTTAATACATATATTACTTTTTCTTGAATTTATCTCGGTTTTAAATTATAGATTATTACAATTACTTTTTTGTAAATACTCTTAATTTGCTTATTGAACAATATTTAGCTATGGCCATAACTATTCTTTAAACAATACTTTTCTTAAATTTAAATGTTTATTCAATTTTATGTATCATCTATTAAAATTGAAAATATAGTTATATAGTTATTAATAATATAGATTATAGTTTATTAATAATGTTATAGTTATTGATAAAGTTGCTCTTCAAATGAATTAAAAAAAAAAGTTTTATATGAAAGAAGAAATTAAATCCGAAATGTTGAATAATCTCTATGGATTTATTTATTTTCAGATGATGTCGATTGACCAACTAAAACTTGGTCTCGAAGTTTCGTCATGAAGTATTATGCGAAAATGAGTGGTTCCCGGCTATTGGCAAAACTTTTGATTTTCATATCATCCATTACTTTAATTTCGCTGTTGGTGTTAACAAGATGCGGTTTCACACATAGCAATCAATTTCAGGCGGAAGACGGTAAGCGCAAATCTTTTTTGTGTCATATTCTTCCTCTTGTTCTTCTTGCGAATCGGTCAAAATGAGATAAAAGGGCGTCAAGTGGGTGAGGGGGATTATGATGGATATGATAACAATTCGTAGAATCGAAACCCATCACCATTCCTCACAGACAATAGACTTGAGAAGAGAATCCGGCGATAGATAATGGGAATCTGAATTTTGTTACAGGAGACGACTCACAGAAAATCCCGGCAATATATCATTCACAGCGGAAGCCGATGCTATCACCTGCATCTGGCAATGAGGAGGATAATGAGAGCCACCACAGTGGGTATTTGCAGCTGTTGCAGCAACGTGAAGAGGAAAGTTTGCAGGAACTGGCGAAATTGAGAGACGAAATCCGGTCGTTGAAACTCCAGATTTTACAGTTAAAAAGTGGGTTTGGCGAAATTGAGGGAATTTAATACCGTGTGATTCATGGTTATGAGTTTTATCATTTCAGATAATCAATTACCTGCTCAAAGTCCGCCAGATGTTGGCACCAGTTCCTTTAATGTTACCCCACAGTGGTCTTCTTTAACCTCGTCGACAGGGTCGTTCAATTTACTGCAATATGACTGCAGTAATTACATCCGCAAGCAAATCGGCAACTCGGAAGTCCTACACGGATTGCCTCTGAACAACGAGTACGAGCTAATTCCTTTCAATCACTTCACATTCAGTCGGGTTTATCCCATTGAATTGGGGCTCGGCAAGAGGGTGGTGGAAAAGCCAATTGGTTACAAGAGAAAGGATCTCTTAGAGTCGTTAAATCGAGCTTTGGAAACATTGAACAAGAATTCAAGTGTCACAGGAATTAAATATACATTTGACGATTTTGTCGAGGGCATTTACAGAAATGAACCAACCACAGGAACTCAGTACGAACTCTATTTTAAGATGAAACACAGTATTAAGTCCAATAATTCAGTAATTGGGGGATTAACTAAAGTAGTGGTAATGCGTCCCTTTGCATCGTTGCAAACGATCCAGGTCGAGCAAGCCAGTAATGCTAAGCAGAAGGAAATCATTCATGTAGTCTTGCCGCTCTCTGGCCGCATTCCAACATTCCAAAGCTTTATGGACAAATTTGTGAAAATCGCTCTGAAGAACGACAAACATGTCCAGCTAACGGTAGTTTATTTTGGGGAAGAGGGACTGAATGAGGCCAGATCGATTATGAGTCGAGTTTTAATGAAAAATTACGGAGGAAATTCTTCCAATTTAAAATTGTTGGCACTCAACGAGACGTTTTCTAGAGGTATGTGTCTTAAAAGCTTTTTCACAGTCGACTCTTCTGCCAAAGACTAATTCCCCATTTGATTATTTTTTTTCAGCAAAAGGTTTAAGGGTAGGGGCTGCGGAAAAGACAAGGGGTGAAGGAGATAACCAAAATGATGTCCTCCTCTTCTTGTGCGATGTCGACGTAGTGTTTAGTGCAAAGTTTCTCGATAGATGTCGATTTAATACGAAGCCTTCTAAAAAGGTTTGCATTTCCGTCTGACTTGGCATCACCTCGTTTTTTACTTAAATATTCTATTCCATAGGTCTATTATCCGGTAGTGTTCAGCTTATACAATCCGGAAATAGTGTATACATTACAGGGTAAAGAAGTTCCTCCGGAAACGGATCAACTGCTCATATCACGAGACACTGGATTTTGGAGAGATTTCGGTTACGGCATGACTTGTCAGTATCGATCCGACTTTTTAAAAGTACGCGGATTTGACGAAGAATCCACGACCTGGGGAGGAGAAGACGTGATGCTGTACCGTAAATATATACGATCAAACATCAAGGTTATACGAGCCACAGATCCTGGTATCTTTCACATTTGGCATCCAAAGGTAAATATGTATCTTCAAATAAAAAATAATAATTTTTATGAAAATATTTTAGTAAAAACGATGATGACATTAAGTTACAGTAAAAGCTCTTTATTCGCGGGGTGTCGTTACGTAAAAATCTCGTGAATATTTAGTGGTAACATGGTATTATAAAGGGATATTTTCCAAGCTGANTTCGTTACGTAAAAATCTTGTGAATATTTAGTGGTAATATGGTATTATAAAGGGATATTTTCCAAGCTGACAAAATATTAAACAATTTTATTTTTTTTAATTTGAACTATATTGATAGGTTATGATATTAAAACTTATGCTATATTCCAAAAATTATAATCTTAAATTATCACAAAAGTTCATTTTAATAATGTTTTAATGTTTCTTTAATATTTACAAACCATTTTGCAAGGTAAATTTCTTACAGTTTTCCAAAAACTGAATATCAGGAACATATTTCACATTTTTATGTTTATTTCATTTTAATCCGCGAAAAATTGGATTCAGTCTCAATTATTTCATTCGCCAATACGGAAAGCGCGAATAAGAATTTATTGTATTTTTTTTGTAATTAATTATATATTTTAGTAAAACTATAATTTCCTCTTTGAACTAGTAATTTGATAATTTTAAATCTTTACTATATTTTACAAATGAAATATTCATTACTAATACATTTGTTGTACAAATATAGAGAAATCATGATTTAATTTTATATCAATTTTATTTATCTAAAAAGCGATTATAATTTCTTATTACATTTCTTAGATTTGCACCGATATAGTGGGAAACCAGAAATTGACTGCAGACCAATACCGGGCATGCATTCGTTCCCGAGCTCTCAATGAAGCCTCCCATGCACAGTTGGGATTTTTGGCATTCAGAGACGAAATTGCGGCCCATTACCACGACGAGAACGCCACTAGCCTGGAGCAAATGGGTAGCACAACCAACAATAATAGGAGTTTAATTAGTAAAAATAGTAACCAGCTTTTACATCAGAAAATGGCTTTTGCCAAAACACCTAATAACAATTTAAAGCTCACTTGATCCAACGTGTACCAAGCGGAAAGCTTATGGAAAATTGAGTTTTGACGCCTGCTCTTTAATTATCGTTTTTGTTATTGTTAAATAATAATGAAAATGAACTTTGACACCGGTAATAATTAATTTTCATAGATGCACCACATAAGAAAGGTATTAGTATTGAGATGTATCATCGGAATATTGTTACAGATTAAACGCATGCTAGGCAATGCAAAAATCTAAATTGGTCGTAATGAATTATTTGGAATTGAAATTGTCCAATAATTTGGGAGATTTCATGTTATAATCCTATTATGTGGACCGATTTAATTTTAATTAAAAGAAAATTTTGTTAAAAATAGTAAAGTAGGAATNCATCATCAGAATATTGTTACAGATTAAATGCGTGCTAGGCAATGCAAAAATCTGAATTGGTCGTAATGAATTATTTTGAATTGAAATTGTCCAATAATTTGGGAGATTTCATGTTATAATCCTATTATGTGGACCGATTTAATTTTAATTAAAAGAAAATTTTGTTAANTATCATCGGAATATTGTTACAGATTAAACGCATGCTAGGCAATGCAAAAATCTAAATTGGTCGTAATGAATTATTTGGAATTGAAATTGTCCAATAATTTGGGAGATTTCATGTTATAATCCTATTATGTGGACCGATTTAATTTTAATTAAAAGAAAATTTTGTTAAAAATAGTAAAGTAGGAATTATTGATTATTAAAGTTATACCGTTCCACTTATGATCGAGATATAGTGAATATACAGTAGAATTACGATGTATCTAGGTGGCAAAATCGTAATAAAAAACTGGAAATATTATATACTGTATCAAATATACTGACATTGTTGTCTCTCTTCAATTTAATATTATAATATAAAATTAAACTGGAAGAATAATTCAAATAAAATTGACCTTCATAAGGTGTAAAATACAATTATCTTTGACTAGTTGTTTTGTAAAATTTCTTTTATAATTATTAATCAAGTTTTGTATTGTATATATGAATAATACGTTTAATAAACCATTTAAAAACAGTTCCGAGCATTTATTAATTAATTTGCACGTGTTTAAATCTCAAATATAACACGACCAATTAGTAATGGTGGGAATTGATATAATTGTCATTTGTTCAGGAACCTCAACCTTCCTGTGTCACTGACCTTCGTTTGGCAGCTCTGTCTGCTGCGGACTCTGTGGTCACATCAGACTGCTTCTTCGCTTATTCCTCTATTTTCGGTCAACACCAAATTGCATTTTAAATTTAATTTGCCATTTTGTTTTGTATTTCGTCACATATATTCACAAAATTTAGCGGCGAAATAAGCACGCCTTGGCCTAGTTGGCCTAAATTCGAGCATGATTTATCACATATCCATTGTAATAACCCAATGAAATTGAAATCAAATGGGAAAACCTGGACAAAGAATGATATTTCCAGGTTCTAAAGTGTTATGTGAGCAACGAAGCAAGGATAAGAGGTTAGAAAAGTAAAAATTATATTCACTTCCGTTAATTAGTTCTAAACAATCTTTGATAATTATCTACTTCTCCCTTCCAGCGTTCTCTAGAACAGTACCAAGGTACAAAGGAACAAGTCTTGCAATTCCGGGTAAATGTGCAATTATACTGAACATGCCAACCATTCACTTGTCTTTGTCCAACCCCAATTTAAAAAATTTACCAACCGAAAATCTGGCTAATTGGTAGGGGATCAGATTATTTTTAATGCTGCTCAAATACCCATTATTGTGTGGGTGTTTCATGCATAAAAATGGCGATCTTTGTTTTTTGTTATAGTCACCAACGGTCTGGGTATAGCTTGTGGTCGATGTGTGGGTGTTAAGTCTACCAACTCCCTCTCTTTGACAAACCAACTCTAGAATTTCCCATATATAAAACTAATGCTGGTCATAAAATTTAAATTCATTTTCAGTTGGCAAGTTTGTGGATAGGTACTTCTCCAAGAGGATTACAGTGTGGGAAATAATAAGGGTCTATAAATCCCTTAAAGTGTTCTAGTGATACTATTTCTTGGATTATTTATTGCGCAAGGACTTAACCATGGTGGAAATAAGTGTGCTTAAGGTAATATATTGTGGTGAAATAATTAGATACGTATAAATAGTGAAATTGAGAATGATAATTTAAAAAAAAAATATTTTAACAAGTTTTCACCTAAAAATAATTTTAATTTTTTTTAAATTTAAAATAAAGTTATATTACAAATGATTGAAATAGTTATTAGATAAATGATAGATGAATGTTAATTATTCTGATTATTTTTATCAATTTCTCTTAATTACTTTTATAATTCATATACTACATATTAAAAAACTTCTTCAAACATTATGAGGGTAACTAAAATTTTAGAGAAAAAAATTTCAATGAGTTTATTAAGTGTGTATTTTAAACCAGTTTTTTACAAATTTATTTACAATCCCCATTATTATTTGCAATTTATTAGCAATGCAGTAAAGAATAAGAATATAACACTGTACTAAATTAAGGGAAAAAGCTGTTAATTTTCAATTTTTCGACATATCACAGAAATATATCACTATATTCACTGTATCATTTATTATTAATATAAAACACCATTTGAAAATCAGAAACAATAATTATAATTAAATTAATTATAATTTATAGTAATTGAAGTCCACAAAATAATTATAATTGGCATTACAAAAATGTAACACAGCAGTATAAATTAATGAACGACTTTCTGGAAGAAGCAATGACTTGACAAATAATTTGTAAAGATATTTCAATAAAATTATATAAAAAATGTATTATGATATAAGCAAAAATTACCCAACCATGATGATCAAGTTAGTTAATTCTATATATAGCTATTATTAATAATACTTAAATCAGGAGCTAAGAATATATTTTATTTTGAATATGATTTTCTGACACTTTTACTGAAATTTGTCGGACGCTAAAATACCAAAATTAAAATGAATAAATTAGTCTCGGCTTGACAACGAGTAGAATTGGGCAATTTCCCGCAATTTTAACCACAGCATTACAACTTCCGAAATCGAAGTTCGATAAAAACCAGATTCGGATGTCCAAATTACGGTGCTTTATCAATTATTGGACATGTTCTAGAATTGGGTAAACGACCGGTGCAATCCAATGGTAGCCGACGCCAAATCAGAATCTAAAAGCAGCGAATTTTAGCAAAGGCTATTTTGGTGAATAAAACTATGCGATTTAACACGCATTGTCAATCAAGCAGATATCCATTTAATGAATTATAATTTCCCGAGTTATTAACACAATGTACACTTTTGGTACATGTGTAAGTGGCAATTTCCAGAACTGTGGAGAGTTCACACGTTAGCCCAGAATAGGTCTAGCACACTTAATTGGATAGTATTGTATGTTCGTTTTAGGTGTTTATTGTGACATTGGTGGTTGTGTGTGAACTGATTGTGGCCGCTCCAGCAGACCAGCAAAATACTGCCACGGGCAAATCAGCGACTGGATCAGCGGACACCAGCTTATCAAGGGAAGGTCGAGACGCCCGATGCTTGGGCTGTTACGAGGACCGAGACCGAGATCGATACAGCAGGTACTATTCAAATTTGTCCATAAAGAATCCTTTTAAACATTATACAACATCACATTAAATGAGCTTCGATGATGGTGGGCGATGGTTGTTACAGATTTCTAGACTTTGATTGGTTCCGAAATCGCGGAAACGACGACAATTACTACAATAACAATAATTACTATAATAGGAATTGGTATTATCCTTCGAATCAATACGATGACCGGTACAGAACTAGGTAAAGAGAGTGCAAATTATGTGTGTCTTTCTTCACTCTAAAGTGTGTTCTGTGTAGTTAGTTCTTGATTTTATCTTATGACCTTCTTTGAGTGTTTTTATAACTATTTTAGTAAGATATCTTTCATTAAATGATCCTAATATTATCGTAGGTATGAGGATCGATACGATGATCGATACTGGAATAGGCCATCTTATTCCACGAGTGGATCATCGAGGTACAACGCCAATGATTATTACAGGGGTAATGGCTACGACAATAAAGACCCCTACTATTACGACCAATTCAAGGACTTTGGCTACAATTCTTATCGAGGTAAAATTCTTTTATTTAATAAAAATGATGTTTCAAAATTCAAACACATGCCCCCCGCCCGATGATAATCATCTTTTTGTTGACCACCACCAGATCGCTTTTATGACCGGAACTACTATGACCGTGACGATCGCACTCCGTATCGGTATAATTTTGATTACCGCAACTATCGTCCATATGACGAAACCTACAGGTATTACAACAATTACTACAGATAATTCTTTTTTATTATAATCGTAATGTGTTCAAATGTAAGTGAGGGCTCACTGTAAAATGAGGCTTCCATTTTTTTTTGATTTGGAAAATACATAATTTGAGTTTTGTAATGACAATTGCCGTTTAATTATTTATTGCAATTGAGGTTATGATTGAAACTAGGTTAGAATATGATGATTGAAAGTTTAAATTGTACATTACGTGTTTTTGTCTCAATTTCATGTTCTGTGTGTGCTGCACTATTTTGTGTGTCTTATCAAATGCATCTACATACGACACGCACCATATTTGACCATTGCGCGCATTCCATGATGATGGCAGAGGAGTGTCTGGCTTTGATAACTCTGGCCGAGGCTATTATTTCTCGCAACGACCATCGAATCTGCCACCAATTCCCTCCCACTCATCGTCATATGCTAAACCGTCATCCCATTATCAGCCATCTCATCACTCCTCATCGGGTTATTATCCTGGCGGCGGAAGCCATCACGAAGACTATCACGAATATCCATCGTCACCCCATTACAGTTCATCTTCTTCAGTCGGTGACAGCCATTCCTACCATCAGCAGCCTCCTCAGCCCTCTCCCCATCAATCCTACAGTCCTCCTTCTTATTACTCACCTCAAAACCATTACCAGCAAGCACCCCCATCCCCGCTGAACCCAGTTCCATTCCGTCCAGATCCAATTTCCTCGCCGCCCAGCTACCACTCCTCTTCCTCCTCCAATAGCGGTGGCAATAACGGGTATCCACCGGCGGCATCAGGATCGTCGTCTTATCCCGGGACGCAAAATACTCACCAAAGACCGGGGTCTTGGGGCTACATTAATGAGGAGAAGGAGCCCGACAACAAGTACTCACCCAACAACAACGGGGGCACCACCAACAACTACCAACACCGAGACAAAGACAACTCTCCAGAGTAAGTATTTATTAAGTAATTAAATCACAACAAAACGATTTCCATAAAACGAAACAAAACCACTTTTGCAACTCGATTTGCGTATATTAGTATACTTGAGACAATGAAACTGAAACAAAAGAGACATTAAAGCACTTGGTAGTGGCTAGAAGAGATGGATTAAGTAAGAGAGACACTGATTACAACACTAATGTCAAGGTTTGCTCTCCTTTCGCCGTTGATAGCGCTTCCTATAATAGCCAGCGACCATCAAGCCTAGGAACGACCAGCTATCTGCATGATCGCGATACGAACGACACCCCATCGACAGCTGCCCTCCACCAAGAGAAGCCCACCGCCGAGTCCCTGTCAAGCTCCACAAAGAGCGACACTTCCAGCACTTCTGCTGCTGGAGCGGGGAAGAATTAAGCAAATTACTCATTAATGAACTACTAATCTAATCCAATACAACGGTCTCACCGCATCTTAATAACCCAATTTACACCCGAACTCCGGAATCATCATAATTTATTTATTATGTAAGGAACTATTTTTTATAAATAAAATGCAATACAACATTTATAAAATGAACTTTAATCTATCCCCAAGGTGAATAATGCATAACATGTGTCATTATTCCTCCTCCTCCTCACGACACCCTTACTTCTATTAAACTCTAAAGAAGATGTAAGTAAAAGAGATGAGACATGTACACCCATGTACACTGTATGCAAATAAATTATTTACATATCAATTTGAGTCCCCAATATGACAGTTTCTGTATAATTCAATGGTGCAGAATAGATCCCTTTTCATCTAGGATGAGTGTTTGCTCAGCCGTAAAATAATCAATTTATAATTAATTTTTGATTTAAATAAAATTTGACGATTTGCCTGAATCATCACTAATAGATTAGAATATTTTTAACATTAAGAAAATATATCTGAAGATCTCCTTCTAATTTTAAAAAGGTGCAATCTAAGAATGCTAAATCTTAGATTGTTGAGGCGTAAACAACTGAAGGTCTAATATCATACTACAAACTGCTTATTAACAGAAACGTACAATTTGTAAATGTAGTTGGTTTGAATATAAAAATATACAAAAACGAAATTAAATTCTGGTTCAAATTGTAAAGATTCATTTGGTACAACCTAATATTTAATAAGATAAATTACATAGTTTTTATTGAGTATTTTTATGTTAGAAAATGAGTACAAATTAAATAATTAAGGTTTTCTAAACTAATGTCCAATTGGTGTTGAATTCTGGTAAATAATACTCTAGACATAATTGCCTGAAATAAAAATGATGGTTTTTACTAATTTCCATAAAATGATTCAATGCCCTTACTCTAATTAATCCGGTTTCAAAATTTAGAGTGACTCGCAAATAAATGTTTGTTTCGAGTTCATTCGTAGTGTTTAAGCCTGGGATTACGGATATTTCGGCTATAGGTTTAAAAAGGAAGTTTGATTTCAGTTCGATTTGTTGTTCCTGCTGAAAATTGGACACCCGAAATAGGTATTTCAGTTTTCCTGCAATAAAATTTTGATAACATATTGCACACATTGTCAAATAGTGTCACTTGCCAAATACTACTCGAAAATGCTTATCCTTCGTTAACTGCTTGTGATTCGCTTCCGAATATTGGGATAATCCATGAACCCACTGGAAATATATGTATTTTAGTCAGTTTTAAGATATTTTATTAGGTAGTTGATTTAATATATACCTTTTCCACTAGTTTTGGATTTGTAGCTATATCAAACAAATTATTGCTATCAATTGGAATACTCCTCTTAGCTTCAATAGATATTGTCTTAGAATCTGAAATTGAACGGTTTTGGAAGCATAATTTGTTATTTGCAATATTAAAAAGCTTTTTCACTCCCGTATCGAAATATACGCTTTTCGATATCTATTTGAGTTGCGCAATGTTTCACTTTTTGACACTCAGTGAAAATTTTGAATTTTTATT
>JXOV01001663.1:7459-38486 GCA_001014945.1 Clogmia albipunctata
AAAGAAAAAGCACACGTGCTTTAAAGCATTTGTGCTATAATAACGACTTTGACAGAGCAAATTTTAGTGTCATATTATTAAGCAAAAAAAAGGAATTATATATAAATAAGTTGGATATTAAGCTTAGAGTAAAACACCATTTTAATTGATTTTTTGGTTTTATTTTGTTTTATTCAATTACATTTTCAGTTTCATCATTTATAATTAGTTCACTAAAGGCTATAATTTGAATATAACAGTCCAATGTGTCTAGGATCATTACACTTGTAGATCTCTCATAGTTACTCGACTCGTTTAATATTTATTTATATATATATATATTTATATGTATATTTATAATTTATTTATTAATTTAATTACTTTTTTTCTCCATTCAGCGACATTTCAGCTGAATTGTACCAATTGTTTAAACGGATTTCCATGTTGCTGTGATAAGAAGAGACGAAGGAGACTTGAGAGTAGTAGATTCTGATTCTTCTGAGGCTTAGAATATGAAGATGATTAATGAGAGAGAGAGAATTTTATTAATGAGTACGAGTAATGCTCTATTGATTACGACCATAAAATATTTATTTATTGAAGGATAATAATTTCTGCTCGCTACCGTTGGGACTCGCTAATTATTTTTGGCAATTTCTTTAGTTTCTCCCCTTCCTTTTTAACTATTTCCTTTTTCTCTTAATAATTATTTCACTAGTTTATAATTATTATTAGTCAAATAGCAGTATTTAGCTAGAAGACAGACTTTTACAGCCCCCTCCAATAATTTCTCCTTTCCAATCTCGTCACAATCCTCCCAAAATCTCAAAGATTTTCTTTCCAGTTCTCAACTTCTGATTTTTGGTTCACTACTTTCCACCTCTTCACTTCATTTTGACAAAAATGGGGTTTCAAATCGTAAAATTCCTGATAGAAGTATTATTTACATAAATATCCATCACATTGTCAGTGTTCTGTGGTGAAAATGAAGTGTGTTTTGATTGTGTGATAATTTGAATGCATTGTAAATGTAGAATTCTTTGTTTAAATTGGCAAGATAATGTTTATGAATATTATCCCATACTAGTTCCAGTAGAGGGTTAAAATTGAAAATATAATAATTTTTTAAAAAATAAATTACAAATAAATAATATTTTCACATAAGACAAAAATAAAAAGTTAAATTCAAAATAGCATTATTAAATAAAAAAAATAAATTATATAATAGAATATTTCAATATTTTTTCACCAACAAAAAAACAAAACTATCTCTTAAATATATTATGAATAAATTTATTTAGAAATTACCAATTTCAATAGAAAAAGAAATCATAGGATATTTGTATTTTTCAAAGTTTTAAAATTAGACGCTTAATTGTATATTTTAATATCTGAATCAAAGTAATTAAATTTTCATATAAAATAAGATTAATGATAGGGTCAAGAGCGATGGACGCTAAACACACGCGCGAAATGCTTGCACTAACACCGTAAATGAAATGATCGTGTGAAGAAAAGAGGAAAAGATTGAAAGAAAAGAGTTTCACTTTTCTCTTTTTTCAAAGGGCGCCACATTCAGCTTGCTCTGAGCGTACTTAGTCAGTATTAAAATAATTTTTCAACCGACAAACTGACTCAGAACTAGCTGGGCATAGTTCTCTTGCAAAAAATCCTTTCTACGAAGCAAAGAGCGCTTAAAATATAACAATAACCCTCTGTATGCGTTGTAAAATGGCCAAATAAATAAGCCCTTTGTTCCTAGAAAACTGTTGTTCTCTTACCCTGAATTCATTGAAAATGATAACTAATTCAAAATTTTTTGTTGACAACAAAGTGAAAGTTATAAAATAAATTGAAATACTTTTAAAAAAGTGACGATTTCTATGCAGAAATTTGTAATTTTGAAATAAATTATAAAGTTAGTTATAAATGTAATTCAAAACATAGGGCTTAATAATAATAAAAAATTGTTTTATATTGAAAAAATAATATGTCTCAAAACAAATCAATGCTTAATTAATTTTTTATTGATTGTTATAAATATAATTCAAAACAAAAGGTTTCAAAATAGAAAATGTAGTTTTAAATTAAAGAAAAATAATGTCTCAAAAGAAAATAATTTTTAAAAAAAAAACTAAAAGTTAATAACTTTTATAAATTATTTGGAAGAAAATTTAATGTAATTTTAATGTAATTATTTAGATTGAAGAAAGATTATGTCTCAAAAGAAATCAATGCCTAACTAATTTTTTATTAAACAAAATTAAACTTTAATGATTTTTTAAATTATTTGGTAGAAAATTTAATGTAATCTTCATTCTTGTTTCAAAGTAAAAAGATTTAAGGTGTCAAATTAAAGAAACAACCCAAAAATGCATTCATTTGGGAATTTCGACTAAGAAATTTTGATCAGGGTCAGGAGCGTCGGGCTCAAAGAGCACGCGGTCGCAATTTTTCGTGTAACCTCTTTCTCAAATGAATTGTAAAGAGAACAGAAAAAAATAGAAAGAGAAGAGTCTGAATTTCTCTTCTCTTTTTTGAAAAGAGTCCCACACCGGGCGTGCTCAGTCAGCATTAAAAAAATTGCTCAACCGATTGTTGTTCTACCCGCGCGTCTGAAGGTAGTGTTCTTTCAAAAATAAGCGCCCAAAGCAAAGATCGCTTAAAATTCAATAATGACCCTTTGTGCGCGCTTTTAAATGGTGCCTTTTCCTTAACCCTGATTTCTGTTCTTTCCCTTGAATGAAATTATAATATGCATTTGATTTCTTATGAAAAATCACCTTTTTTAAAAATTAAAATTAATATTATAATCATAACCAAAGAATTGGCAATATGTAATTAAAAAACGAAATATATTAAAATTGTATTCTGAAAAAAGTTATGAGATAATTGCATTTTAAAGAAAATAAGAAAAACTGAAAATCAATACAAAAAGACTTCAAGTGTCAGAGGACCTCTGAAAAGAGTGTGTAAGTCCTCGTTTAGTTTTCCTAAAAGGGGGTGGCTCTGTGTGTTAGTAGAAAAAAGACGTATTCTTTGTTAATGATATGATTTTTGGACAGTGTCTTTGTCTTTAAACAACAGTACTAATTTCCATTTTGCACACACCAAAAGCAAGATTTCTCCAAATTTCCATTTGGTTAGCATCGTACTTTCGTAATTAATTCACTCTAAATATTTTCAATTTTCTTATAAATTTAATGTCGCTTGATATATATAATATTGATTAAAAACTGAAGAGAAAACTCCTGGATAAGATTAGATCGCTTTTAATTTCTCCTCCTTAATCCAATTTCAGAACAAAGAAAACCCAATAAAAAAAGAAAAATCACTCTATTCTCATAATTAGTATTATTATTTGGTAATTAATAATTTTATTGTTAATTTACCTCTAATTAATTGTAAACTTATAATTACTTCCCTTGCTCAGTTCTGAAGTTCGAATTACAATTTGTTTTTGTCCAATTTGGTTGCTAATTACACCTTTTTTAAGGGGGTTGGTTACCTTAAATTTAGTGGGGGCTATAATTTTGTTTCAATTTAATTACAATTCTAATAATATATACTTTTTATATATAATTTAATTAACATTACATTCGAAGCGAGCACTTAGTCAGTTGTGTTTAAATTTGGTTTAGATTTTGCAGTGTTTTAGAAGAGTCGCGAAATTGGGAAATTGTGTTAGTTCGGAAAGGGGGTGGTGGTGAAAATGAGAAAAGAAGACCCTGTATTCAGCAACGCCTGGGCGGAATTTACACACACATCAACACCAATTATTAAGATGAAGTCACAATCAACTTAGAAAGTGTTTTAATATCAATTTGTCCTCTCTTTTTTTTTAAACAGAAATTTGCTCTAATTTGTACTAAAACAAATACACAATTTCCCTTAGTTGTTAGTTTATCTCATTAATGTCCAGATACCTTTTGAATTATCTACAATACAGTTGAATTTTTTAATAGTTTATCTACGCCCTTAACTTTATTTACCAATTGATGTTAGAATGAGATATTATGTCCCTCTTTTGAATCACTAATTTTATTTATAACACGCTATTTATTAATGTATATAAATAAATATATATATGTATTTAGAAGTATATGCATTCTTTTTTATATAATATATAATAATTAAAGACTTTGGGGTTAGAGATATAACGCCAGCGTTATATAGTTCCTTTCTTTGGAGGAGGATATTGGTTTATGATGTTTGTTCATTTGAAATAGTCCTTTTATTTCTTATAATCCGTGTTGCAAATAAAGTACATCGAATAATTACATTTATATGTATATTTTATGGGTCTAAGAGTGAATTTGAAATATTATCTTTTGTTCCTTTTTTCTGTGAAACATGGGACTATTTAAATTTCATTACCAAAAACTTAGTCCAGCTATTGTTCCTTTGAAATGTTCTCCATATATAAATTGATACTTGAGGTACCTGCCTCCACCCAACAACAAAAAAACAGTATCATTTTGATTGTGTGTGTGTTTCTCTATTTTGCAAATTGCATGCTCCTGTCTATAGAAAACATTTATCCATACATGATGCTTAAGCTGCACACTTACAACATATGCTCTTTAGTTGATATCTTCAGTTCTATCTAATTGTGTCTATTTTATCTTTTAATATTTATTAAAAATCGTAAATTTGTTCAATTAAAAACCCAAATTAATAAATTCAGAGCACAACTTTGATTATCCTTTAAACAAACATGTGATTGCTTAATTTGTTAATTTTTATCTCCATTTTCCTATAACAACATATTAAATTTAATACTAAACTCCTTGCTGAGACATAATAATGATAAAAACAGAGAAAACGAATAACTTTAATAATATCAATAAAATGACAAGAATATTTGCGCATCCTTTTAAATTGCCCTTAAATTAAAATAAATCACTCCTAATGGTAAGGTTTTTAGTTTTGGTTTTTCCTCTTTTTGTTCTTTTTGTTACACAATTCAAGTTTTTTTTTCTTCTCAACAAACACAAAAACAGATACAGTATAATTATTATAAAAACTATGTCAAGGATCCTGCCTTGCTGCCATCCTGCTCTTGTCGATTACTAATTGATTATAATCGAACCAGGACCAGGAACAAAAAATAACGATATAACAGTTTGTTCTTTTAAAAAAATAATCAATTAAACAACAAATAATTGAATTCCTAACAAAGTTCTCTTCTAAACTACAGTGTCCTCTCTTTTTTTGTTGCGACATCTCGAGCACAATGACATACACACGCACACACATTGATAAATCCCACTTTCTTTTGTTCGTTTCTCATCTAAAACAAACGAGATAGAAAGAGAGAGATGTTTTTGATCTATATACACTTTAATATTCGATCGATGAAGCATAGGCTGTGTCGATCAACGAACTAGCCTAAGGATCAATCTCTTTCTTTCTTTAAATGTGTTGCAACCTTTGGAAGAATCCTGATCCCAACCAAAGTCACTAGTTTTACAATGGACATAGAAGCTGCAATAGGGTCGGTGTGCACAACCATATTAGTCTTCTATAGATTCTTAACATTTTTCATCTCAAAAATCATTTTTCGACAATTTTTTTTTTAGAAATCAGAAGTGGGATTACCTTATTGTTTCGAACATCGAACATGTAGTTTCTTCTTGTTTTTTTCTTTTTGGTATAATGACTTGTATTCTAAATTGTCTATTCACAATTAACATCCTCCTTAACAGCTATACTTCTGTTCAAAAAAGTATGTGACAGAGAGAGATAGAGATCTCCTTTTCTTCTATTCTTCCATTCTCCTTCCTTTGAGAATCCTGATCGTAATTTTTTTTCTTTGTTTTTTTGGTTTGAATTTCTATTTTTTTTCCTCCTTTTCTTTTAAACACTATTAAAAATTAATTGATTTATCTAATAAGCCAAAACGTTTGTGCTTTCTCCGAAAGCTTCCTGCATAGTCCGACTACTCTCCGTCACATTCCAGAGTGTGAGGGCGCGGTATGATGGCCTCGGGGCTTGATCCCGCTTCGAGTCGTTGGATCAATTCTCTTTCCACCTCTTCCTCCTCCTCCTCCCCCAGAGTCACTAACACTGTCCTCATTGTCTTCATCCACCTCCTCCTCTTCTTCCTCCTCCTCCTCTTCTACGTCCTCCTCCACATGATACTCAGGACCTCCTTCACAGCCCTCCTCCAGAGTCACCTTAAAATCAATCTAAATTAAAATGCGAACATTAAAATAGGGTTCATCAGTGTTGGCAAAGAATTTTGATTTAGATTTTTATCCAAAATAATTGGATAAAAACTATTTGTTATCTCATTTTATAATTTAACCTGTATTTATTTTTGATTTAAAATCAGTTTCAATATTAAGTTTCTCATATAATAACGAAAATATTATCAACAATGTTCAAATGTGATAATTTTTTCTTAACGTATTTTTAAATCGATGTACTAAATTCATTCGAAATGTGTTCACAATTTAATAAATATCAATATTTATAAAATAAGCCTCTTCAATTTAAAATAAATGATTTTTATCAATAAAATTTGTGAACATTAATTATTTATTGATTTATTTTTATCCAAGCTAGGGATGTATTGTGTAACTTTCTCGGTTCTCCCTTCAGAGAAAAACTATTCAAACTAAAGTTTGAGGTCTAAGTTTTACAATAGTTATATGGAATTGATTTACTAAAGTTACACAATACACCCATATAAATATATTTTGTTCAAAAATATATATTGCTTTTATCAAGAGTTATATTAAATTTAAATTTGTCTATAAAAATAAAATAAATAATAATTTATAAATATGTAAAAAAATATAACTACTGAATTTGAACTATTCTTTAGTAAAATATCAATTAAAATTTTCAATTTATTTACCAATTTTAAAAATTTCACGTATTTCTTTAAAATTTAAATTAAATTTTTAGTTTAACGTCTTCAAATTGTCTAATGATATATTAAATATTATCATGTGAACATGAAATTTTAAAGGCATTAAAATGTGAATAATATGTAATAAAATATGAATTAAACTTCCTTATTATTTACCTAAATTAGTGTTCATACAAAATATAGTTTAAAAACAACTATTATTTTTCAACAATTTAATGAAGATACTTTTTATTATTAAATTTATGTTATGAACATTTAAAAGTAATATTGCAGAATAATATGCATACGCAACTTATTTTCTAAATTAAAAATTCTTTAGGAAAAAATATAGAATAAAATGAATTTTTATTATTTTATGCATTTCTGTAGCTTAAAATTGATATTATGACACTCAAATTTGTTCTGTCAAAGTCATTATTATAGCAAAAGTGCTTTAAAGAATTCTTTAAAGCCCACTGCTTTTTCTTTATTATTAATGTGTGACCTCCGTGAAAGAAATCAATCAAATTTATATGTACGTTAGCTTTGTTATGTAGGGTTTTACTGTATTTGCGGATGTATGTGTGTGTTTTTGACTGTTTTACAGGATGATTTAAATTTAAATTAGAACAAATTAATTTAAATTAACTATTTTTCATTTTTTAAATTTAAAAGAATGCATTAACGGATAATATTTCCCATGTGAAAGAAAGAGAAGCAAAATATTGCTTTCTACATTTTCTCTTAGAATTAGGAAACGGAAATGAAAGCAATGTGAGCGAGACAAAAAATTTAAATTTANATTTTAGGACAGCAAATGTTTTTTTAATGCTTGTGTTAATTTATTTAAAAATGCATAAAATTTTGTATAAAACACGGTCGATAAGCATTGTTAAACACTTTCTTTAAGGCACTCGCTACGCTCGTGGCTTAAACCAACCGTTGTGTTTAATAATGCCCTATCTTATCGACCTTGTTGTATATATAACTATAAACAAACAGTATAAAAGCCCAAACAGCGCTTGTATATTTTTGATTTATTGATTAAATAATGTTTTAAAATTAAAATTCAAATCAATTACTTTAATAGTTTCAAGTAACGTATTAAGTAATTTTTTTTATATATTTAAAAGTCGTTATTTACATTTGAAAATATGCTAATGGTTAAAACTCTATATATAATACCTTGCAAATTCAGTTTATTGCAAAAACTATTATTTTTCTAATCAATAGGAAAAACTACAAAAAAGAACAAGTGTTATTTTTTAAATTAAAAATAATGAATATATTAAAAAAAATATCTAAGAAAAGCTATATTATATATAACGATAAATATATAAATATATTTAAAAACCTTTTTAAATTAAACTTCAATTTCAGAACAAAAAAGTTCAAATAACTAATTAAACCTAGTAGAAAACTAAATTTTAAGTTTATAAAAATGCAAAAAGGATATAAAACAATGAAATTAAAACTTAATTTCAATATTAATTCCTTCAATAATTTATTTTGCGTTATGATACATAAAAAGCATATAGGTTCCCTCATGGGCAACTCAATAATTAGATAACTTCTTGTTCAACATGCTTCGCAATTCTGATTATTTACTGTTTGCCAACACTGTTCCATTCTCAATCTATTTACTTCAACTTACTTGGAATCTGATCTTGTCCTCCATGTCTGTATCCTCTTGTGGCGACGGTGGGATCATGCTCTGGTAGTAGTCTCTGTTCTCCTCCAACGTGTCGAGAATCTCCTGCGCATCGGGATGGACGAGGTCGCCCCACGTCTCCCACAACGGATGCACGATGTAGTCGATGAAGCCCACCTGGCTCTTCTCTATCGTCGCGTTATGACGGTCGCACATCGGGCTAATGTCCAGGCCCATCTCGCGCTCCTTATCTCCCTGCTGGAAGAACTCCTCCATCAGCAGCGCCACCCATCGCTTGTACAAGGGCAGCGGCTTCGTCGGGTTGCTCAGATCGGCGCAGTGCACCAGGTTCTCCAGCACCTGGATCCGGTCCGTGTAGTTGTCCAGCAGCAGCACGCCCGACCCCGCCACCTTCTTCGTCTCCGTCATCGTCTTCAGATCCGCCAACAGGGTCATGTGTTTCGACATATCTGTGGCCAGCACGATGTCAATCACCATCTTTCGCAGAGTTTGGCGCTGTTTTCTGTGGAAAAGGTAGAGTTTTCTTTACTTTTAGGATATTTAATTTATTACATTTCATATTTTAAGGACCCTTTTTAATTCATTTTCTTATTCTTCACCACATATTTGGCGAATAAATTGAAAATAAAATTGAGTATTTCATAAAATTTTGTATGTAAGTGATTTGAAAAACACACAATTAAATATTTATGTCTTAAAACTCATTTCGTTCGTGATTTATTATGGTCTATTAACACAATGCATTTTTTTAAATGAAAACTTTAGAAATAATTTATTTTTGTTAATTATATAGGTTTCAAAATTACAAAATATTTTAAATTTCAATAAACATTACAGTTGTTTTAAAATATATTTTTTTAGTATTTATTGTTTCCTTAGCTTAATATTCATTTTATTTATCGCAAAAATATAATAAAGTACTTGTCATAATCAAGACAACCAAATTTAACAAACTTAACCTTGGAATTTTATAATAATAACCTCTAATATAAATAAAAAAATACTGTTGTTATCCACATAACAAAAAGCAAGAAGTAAGTCAAATTTTCAGTGCACCAATGTGTCTTTGATAAATGCATGTGCTCTAAGCATATGCTTCGACAGTGAAAACCATCAGATTGGTTCAAATTGAGACTAGAAAATATACAGACTTAGAAATATTATTTTAAAAATTCATTTAACGTACTTATTTTATTTTAATTATTTTAATTTAAAAATTTTAATTTTTAATTTTAAAATACGATTTTTTCTTAATACCCAAATACAAAAAGGGTACAAAGTTACCAGAATTGCAATATGTAGTCGAATTCGGTTATATTGACATCGAAAGGAAGTGACAAATACTACATATGAAGCTGATGCCAAGCAAAACATAATGAAGAGAATACACAAATTAAAACTAGTTTTTGTTGGTATTTTATTGGAGCGACCGGTAAAGATGTTAGAAATTGGTAGCCTTTGAATATTTGAGTTTGTAAGAGAAAAACGTGTGTTATCTTATAATAATTTTTTGGCAAAGAAATAAAATATAATCTGCTCTTCCTTAGCTCATTTCAAATTTAAATAAATTACATTATTGAGAATATTTAGTTAATTTTTTACTAAACTAGTCTCTCTTCCCTATCTTTCTTCTCCATCATGGAAAAGAATGAAAGCGAATTTGCTTACTATAACTGGACCCAATTTCATAAAAACGGACAAACCAACCGGATGATCATTATAAGCGGAGTCTTATTAACCGGACTCTACTATATAAGCAATATAATTATATTGGTGTGCTGCCCAATATTCCTAAAGTACTACTGGTACTGGTATCAGGTAGCACCTTAGAAATACCATTATTCTGATTTTAAATAAACTACATTTAAACTCGAATATTTTACTAATAATTTTAAGTATTCAATAATTATTATGATATACCACTAAGGATATATACATATAATACGAACAAACTTATTTAAAAATCCCTTATTATTTTAACAAGTCCGCGGTGCTTTTGCAAATGTAAAATATTGCCACGGTGCTTCTATATCAACGGTCTGGAGGAATAAGGACGCAAATGCAAAAATTTAAATTTCACAGGAGAACAAGAGTAGCAGTAGTATAAAATACGAAAAATGGTCTAATAAGTTTCCGGCCTTTATGCGTGATGATGTTTAAAGTTTTTATTTTACAAAAAAACGACAGCCACTGATCAAATTTTATATCGATTAAACAGCATAAAAAACTGTTCTGCAATGATCTCTTATATGCGATATTTCTCTGGTCAATTAATCAAAACCACGACGAACACCATAAAAACAAAAATACAAATCCGATTTTGTTGAAACTTAAGCAGTGACTGTTTGGTAGACTGTTCTAAACGATAGACGGATCCTCTTCTGATATTGACATCATCTGGCATGGAGGCTGTCAAAACTGATATATTGATAAAAATTAAAAGGTTCGCGGCGCTCCAGGGCGTCGCGGGGAAAAAATAATTTTTATAAACATTATAAAAAAAATTTGGCCAAATTTGAATTTATAAAATATAAAGCAAAAACCATTAAAATATTAATTTGAAAACATTAAAATTTCAATATATAACTGTAAACATGACAAATTTAAATATTTGCCATTAATTAAATGTAAGCTATCTATTTTTCCAAATCAACTATAATTAACCACATGAAGATTGTTGGAAAATTGTTTAAATATTTAGTGAAAATTTAAACCCTTTTTCACATTTGTAGAACTTTAAATTCTACTTTCAGTCATAATAATTTAATATGACAAAAACTCAAAAATTCCAAATCATCCACATTTCATAATTCAAAACCTTTCCTCGAAACAACAATAAATCACCGCCACAACACGTCCACTTTTAACATTTCCCTCTTTCTCTGAAGTCTGTGTACTCACTTTGAAATATTACAAAAAATATCACATCCTTGGTTTTGTAGTAGTTTAAAGGCAACAGCTAAGTGGTGGTTCTCCAGCACCGATTCGTCATTGTACATGAGCGCCAACTCTGAGCTGGAGTTGATCAAGAACTGGTTGGTGAGTCCGGGGTGGTCGACGTCGTGGATGCAGGCGGCAAAGATGGCGCCGCACACCTCCAGCGGGGTGAAGACACCCTCCAGCGCGGGGGTGTTCAGCAGGACGTTGGTGCTCTGCGTGACGTCGGCGGCGTGGAGCGAGTTGTGGAAGGGGTTGTCCTTCACGTAGTGGTCTTCGAGGGTGCACATGAAGGCGATGAAGGTCTTCGGTGGGATCATGAGCGCGTTGAGGAGGTCTCGGCTCTGGAAAACGGCGTACGCGACGCAGGTCAACGGACGATTGCAGCTCAGCTCGCCAATTTTGAACATGTCAATGCCCCAGGTGTCGATGTCGCTCAGGTGGTTGCCCAGCTGCACCTCGTGCGGCGTTTCCACTCCATGGGTGGGCAGCCGTTCCCCGGTGAAGCTGTTGGTGTGGGAGAGGGGCCGTCGCACGCCCGAGATCTGGCTCATCGGAGGACCTCCGCCGCCGCCCAGACGAGGCGATCTGCTCCTCGTCAGGTGGGCCGCCGACGAAATGTTCGACACCTCGTTCTCGTCGATTCGCAACGAGGGTAGGTCCACCTCTTGTTGTTTATCTGTAAAAGGAAATTGGGGTAGATTTAATATATTTTCAATTTTCTATGATTGAAGAGATTTTTTAAAAATTTATCCTGACAGAAACCGAATTTTTATTTTTATTTAAGCAATTATCAATTTTCATATTTCAGTGCTTCAATAATAGTTGAAACTATTCTTAATAAGACATTCATTTCGGCGTAATAATAAATTTGATGAAAAACGTTCAAAGATGACTATAAGCAAGAAAAGACTACACTTTTTAATAATCGGTATTTTTCGTTGGGCTGCTTTTTTTTGTTGTCCTTTAATGTTTCATCCTAGGATATCAAATTATCATTAGTCTCTAATATTATATTCTATTTTTCATTCTAAGAATCCAGCTTTGAAGTAACATAATACATGTTATTTCAAAGGGAAATATTTTCACAAAGGGAAGTATTTGCTGGATGCATTATTAATAGTGAACCCATTTTATGATGAAATATGAAACTTATCTTTTTATGTAAGTTTTGACTGGACGTATTTTTCTTTTTTGAGAATTTTAAAATTATTTTTGTTAATAATAAGTTTCTTCAACATAATTAAATACTAACGAGTAAATGCTAAACATGTAACAAAATATTGTTGAAAACATGGGTTTTGAAGACTGTTTTTCGAAAAATAATTATACAGTTTTTATTTTAAAATATTTTTGAAAAAAGATTCTGATTCTATAACAATTACGATACTATTTCATATAAAGGATCATAATCCATATTTTCTAATATGTTTTTGCATGTAAATACCGATTTTAGCCGCGAATAAAGGAATTGACCTAAAGTTTTTCGTTCATGAATAACTAATTCGCGAAAAAGGAACTTCAACTGTATTTATAATCCCTCTTCATAAATTTATTTTTCAATTGCAATTTTCATTGCTTTATGTTTCAATAAAGTTAAAATATTCTATTATGCATTATAAAAATGTTTATAACCGTAAATGACGTCAAAACTACATTATGTAATTTGTCCTTTTCATTAATGTTTCATCATCAAATGCCATCATCAGCATAAATCTGCTATATTTTCTATTTTTCATTCTAAGAAACGATCTCTGATGTAACATAAAATATTATTTCAAAGGATGTATTATAATTATAATATTAATCCTATTTTATAATGAAATATAAAACATACATATTTTTTCAAGTTTTCTCTTAAATTGTTTTTTTTGGAAAATTTTAAAAGTTTTAATGCTATCATAAATGTATTTTATTTCTTAAATATAAATGAATATATATTTTGGAATTAGTGCCTTAGTTCCGGGTCATTTTGGCACTAAAGATAATGATTATTTTGCCTTATTTTGGCTTATAATTGTTCCATATATGAATTCTGCTGATTTTTAGTAAGTTTATAGCTGAAATGACTAAAATCCAGCAATTCAATTCGAAAATTATATATGGAAGGTTTGTAAGGAATTTAATAATCTTTATTTTGATATGGTTTGGCTAAAATACATTGAGCCATTTGTTATTACGGCGCGTAATAGCATAAAAACCCGCTATATCAGAAAATATTACCCGCGATTATGACATTATTAGCTATTCTGTTATATCAATACTAGTATTCAGAGATGCACATAGAGGACAATTTTCGATAGCTATCACTGCTTTATTTGAATTCGAAAATTTTTTATACTATTTTCTCATATTTCAAAATCAGGATATTTAGACTTTCAATGTGAGCTACTGGCAGCCTGTTATAACTTCGCAAAACCAAAATTTTGCAATTCTGGATATATTTTGGATTGTCTAACTACCCTCATCAATAGTTTGTTTAAATAATGTCCCATAGCGGATAATAGGGGGGTGCGGTTATAACGCTGACCCATTCGGCATGTGCGGTTTTTCGCAATTTCACAAAATCTATTCAAGTCTTTCCAAATCTGCTATGATGTGAATCTGTGTAATCTGTTTAGAGATATATTGTGTGTAAATTTCAAGTTCCAGCTTCTTTTGGTTCCAGAGATATCACAAAGAACAAGTGAGGTTTTGACCTTAATTCACAGTGTTTCTTTGGAAATATTAATAAAATAAATTCAGTTTTATTATAATATAATTCTTCTTATTGTTTATATTGATTAAAAATTGGTTTTGTCATATTTTGATTAGATCTCTTAAACATTTGTTCAGCCGAAATATTACTCATTTCTTCATAATCTACATGGAATTATCGGAAACGGTTTATTGTTATGACATGCCCAATTGTTAAATTATCTCTATTTTTGTAGCCGAAAACTACCTTGATCGGACGCCTTGACCAAATTATAAATTTTGATAAGAAGAAGATATCGAAAAACCACTAAATTAGGCTTTAAAAATCTTGAAAAATACTTTCAACTATGAATTTGAAGGACTTTTATGATAAATAAATTTCAGATTGATTGAATCAACACCATCCACACCAATTCGGAATCTTCTTAAATAAAATTGTTATTTTATCGTTTTAATACTTGATAATATATTTGTTTTTCCCAATTCAAAATATAATAATAAATAAGATAAAAATACAAAACCACCAATATTGAAGTACGAATATCTTCTAATCCCTTTTGACTGATGAGATGTTTTTTCGGGTTTCATTTTGATCTTTGGTAATATTTAAAAAGCAACAAAAAAATCAATTGGATTTTTTGGACTCTTTAATCATAATCAAGAGATAAGTCTACTACTCTTCAGTGACGTTAAATATAATTATCAATTGACGTCTTTGTGATAAGTAAATACGATTTAAATGACTTTGAGATAAAATCTAATCCATTATTATTTACAATAAAATTTTACTACTAGCAACGGGTATTTTTTCGGTAATAAATTCATTTTTATCAAACAATTGGATGCTTAAGTCTTATATTTTAAGGCATTTCTCGTGGAATATCTTTTACAATTATTAAATAAACAGGGTTTTAAATAAGAGGCTTATATCTCATTAATAAATTCCTTCTTCCGTTTTGTATATTTTCTTTTAAAATAACTAGTTGATAAGTTAAAACCTATTTCTTTTTTAATTTTTAAATGTGTTTGTGACTGTTTTTAGTTAATCGACACCTTCGCCAACTAGTGGCTGTTTTTTAAAATAATACTTCCATTGGAAAATTTAACTCTGAATTTTGAATTGGATATTTTCATTATAACACACAGAATTCTGAAAATGTGTTCTTAAATAGAGGCTATTTTCAGAATTTCTAGTGAAACTTCTTTAAATTTGAATTCTTACAAAATTTTAATTTAAAATTTTTGAGTTGTATAAAAGTCTGTCTCATGGCCGATGTGGTAACCCATCCGACTGCCTCTTCGGAATCAAGGGTTCGATGCCTGGGCGGGTAGGATTGACTGGGTCCTTTTTCAACTGATCTAGGAGCTATTAATTGACTAATACTACACTGAAAACAAATAGTCACCGAAATGTCGAAAACCCGTTGGTTGAGGTTGAGACCCCCCTATGTTCCTTACAGGAATTGAAAGGGAAAACAAAAAAAATAGTATATTTCGATACAAGTGGTGAAATAGACGACTTCACCATGTATTTTGACGAGCGCAGCGAGTAAAAATAATTAATGAGTGCTGTAATAACCGATTTCACAAGTGTATTGAATGCTATTTTGTGTAATTCTAAAATTACCAGTTAATCGCAATGGTTTTTTCAAATTGTGGAACAAGTTCAGACTATTTATATTAGAGGACAAACCACTACTTAAATAAATCTGAATTGATTGGAGAGAGAGAGAAACATTCTCATCTCAATAAACTTTTATCGAAAATTTGTTGAGATATGGTTATGACAATAATATGTAATTTCATTAAATTGGTGACAATTTGCATGTAAATTTTGAAATATTACCGAACGCCGTGCTGTAAAGTAAACCGTTACAGAACCAATTTGCGTTAAAAAGAGGCTACTTTTCGATATGGAATTACACAAAAATTTGAAAAAAATTCCCGTGTGCTATCTTTTGGGCTAGGACTTATTTTTATTTAATTATCTATTTCATTTAAAAAAGACTGATTTTTATTCTCTTTTTGCTAAACTCTATATTAAAAGTTTCGTTTTCTTAATGTTCTGAAAAATGTCCAATTCAATTCATTGAACATTGAGATAACTACAATAAACTCAATTTCAATCTTTCTTTATTGAGTTTGATATTGTTAAGATTTAATCAATCTAAGAGGGAATTTCTGGGAAAATAAGAAATGACATTTCAACACAATTTGGGATATGATTTCGATTGTTCTTTAAATAGAAAAATTTCATATAAATTTTAAGATAAAGAATTCAAAAGAACTGAATTTAAATTTGGTAAAGGGATTTTCATAAATATCTGAATATTATTATTATTAATTAATTATTATCATCTTACTTTTAAAATTAGCAAATAATTACCCAGATAATATAAAAACTTTATTTTAATAAATTAAGGCAAAATTTGGCTGGAATTAAATTTATATTTTTACACGCCACAAATACGATTACACAAAACAATAGTTTTAAATTAAAACCTCAAACTTAAAGAAGGTCCACTAAAATGTGATAACAGTTATTATATTATTAAGGACTCATCTTTTACATCCTGAAGGATAAAATTTCAATTTGGAAAGCATATGACCTTTTAAGATATTTTATTGTAAATAAATGTGTACAAATTGTCAATTCTGTAAATGAAACCAGTTGCTAACTAAGATTGATTTTGAATTGGACTATATAATTTGTATTAAATTTTCAGTCATAAACACACTTAATAATAATGAACGAAAAGAAGAAGAAGAGACAAATGGTGTATCGACAGATTTATATAAAAATTTGGCCTCGTTTCTTCTTCAACGCGGTTCTTAATAACTATTTTCATATGCGTAATTAATAAAGTTAATTTAGATATCCAGAAATATCTAAACACTATAAAAATCAAAACAAATTCATGAACTCGTTGTAATAGAAAGAAAAAGAAAAGCCTTTATCCTTATAGTGTTGTAATGAAATCCTTTTCTAAGCCTTTTACAAAGAAAACATAAATATCTGGATTTTATTGTTAAAAGGCTTTTTCCCAATTCTTATACATTCTAAAAGTACTGGTTTTTATTAATTTATGCTTCAATAAAAAGTGAAACTTTTCTAAATGAAACATAATAATCATCACGACTTGAAAAACTGAATGAATACACGCATGAAAAATGTACTATAGATACAACTTCATTACAAATACATCTTATCATTCGACTTCTTCCTTCTTATTCTAGTCTGGAGAACGAAATATCAAAATGTTTCATTAAATGTTATGTTTCTATTTTTTAAAACTACAAAAAGCCCCCAGAGTATCAAAGTTATGTTTCAATGTTTCCCATACAAATATTTAATTAGTTTTACTTAGTTTTTGTCCTATTTTACAAATGAAAATTGGGAAAAATACCATTCGTTTCTTGACGTTTAATTCAGTTTTCTCGAAGGAAGCTATTCGCGCCGTCGACTTCATCTCCTAGCGGAAACAGCCTTCCTTCTTGAAAACCGAAACTTAAAGCGTCTTGAAACGAAAATAACTATTTCCTACTCTTTTTACAAAGAAAACTTAAATATCTGGATTTTAAAATAAAGGGACTTTTTAATCTTTAAAATCATATTCCCTCACAGAAATTTCAATCAAATTCCTGTTGTTTTAACCAAAAGTACCCTTCCAAAAGTCGAAAAACACTGAATTATCGAATTTGGGGGACTGTCCAGCGCGCAATAAGCGCCCATAAAAAATAGATAACCACCTCCACGAGGTTAGTCAGACACGAGATAAAAGTATCACATTTTATTGGCATTTTCGACAACAGGCAAAAGCTGGCTAAAGTCCCCGCTATACGGTTTTTCCATTAGGAGTTAAAAACAAAATAATCTAAAATAAACCATAAAACACTTAATAATTTACGACACCCTCCACACTTTCTTTAAAAGGCCCCTTTAAATATCTTACCCAAAAACGTAGAACAAATATATTCCGAGATTTGATTGCCAGACCGGCTAGATTCACTAAAGTGCGACAACTCTTTGTTCAGCATCCGTTTAAACTGTGAAAAAATGAGAGAGCAACAAGGAAAGTCACATTAAAATTATGGGCCAATAAAATAAGAAATAAATAAAAAATATAAAACGATGTGAAAAGGGGATAGAAAAAAGAAAAGGCGGGTATAATAAAATCGCAATTAACCTTCAAGGAAGCCATGTCGGAAACGCTACGATGCGTTTGTATTGTCTCGAGTTGGTCCAGACACCAGTCCAGCTCCTCCATTGTGTCATGGGCGAGTCGTACGTAGCCCTCATCCCCAGGCACCAATGGTCTGGGAAGGGGCGTACTTGAATGACGTTTCGATCTGCAATTTTTCCAAGAATTTCATTAAAAAATTGTTGAAAGAAATAGAAAATTTAGAAAGTCTTCTTTTCTAATTTCGAATCTTTAAGAAGTTTAATCATTTTCAAAAGCTTTTCTAATAATCATTAAAATTTTGATAAGGTACTCTTCAAATAAATTGAAACTCTAGACCAAGACCAAAGTCTTACTCTAGAGACAAACACAAATCCCTTTTGATTGACTTACTTGGACGTGTTAACGTTGGTCAGATTCAAAAAGTTGTTCCTTACGGACCGCAAACTGGCCAAGATCTGGGCGAACGGAGTCACAATCAGGTCCTCTCCGTGGCTGCAATGAATCGCAATTCGAATCAACAATTGTCCATGAACTAGGTGGTGAATTTTGATGGGATGTTCTTTAATAATGTTTAGGCAATGCGCACTTTTCTCAAAAATCGAACTTAAAACTCTGTCACTGAACTCTCTAGCGCTAATAATTTTGCATTCAAGTAAAAATGGCACTAGTCAATGCACTAAGTTATAGCAATTGCTTGAATAATGGCGGCAAAATTGCACTGTACATTTTTTCGCGATTGAGGCAAAACAACAGACAGACACACACACACTCTTCTACGCAATTTATTTATATATAAATATAAAACGATGGTGGACCGAAAATAAAGTGGCAAAACAATTCAATTCTCGCAAATAACGAACGACACCAAAAGCAAAACTGGTTCTAACTATTCTAAATAATCGCGAAAATTGGACAACAAATTGCCCCAGTGTATGTACAATATCTTACACACTTGTTCAGTGTGTGTTTGTGCGATAATAGCGTCAATCCTTCATATCAGAAATCATCAGTCTATTTGCAAAGAGTGAGAGATAACCACCAGCAATCAATTGACACACGTTCTACGGAAAGCCAGCCAGGGCTCTCTGATACGCGAATATAAGGCTTTTGTGTGCTTGAATTACGCTTTTCGCAAATATCTACCAGATATATACATATGTACAATTTTTTAGTAGTAAACAAAGTGTTTTGGCAACCATCATCGTTATTTACAGCCACTTTATATGGTTTATTTCTAACAATACGAGTACATGAGCAAAAAAACTGTTTTATTTACAAAAGGCTCTATCTATTGCAAAAGCTATTTACCCACGTTATAAAGCAAACAAATAATTAAACACACAAACTGTCTGGATAATTAGGATAATAACAGTTTTATCTTTATATATGATAAATACTAAACAGAACAAATAAATAAATATGTATTAGACTAATAACTAGAGCGTAGTATCATTAATTCGATTACTGTACAGGTAGTTGATAGTGTCAAATCAATGATATCAGAATTCCAGTCGACTAGAGCTGTTATCTAAAAGATGTCAACTAAAATCTAATATTTATAACTCAAATCCAATCAGACAAACTCTCTAGTCTCTACCAACAAATGCAACTACTGCTCCTAATTCATACTAACTAAAAAGAAGCCAAGAGTCTCCTCAAAAGATCGCCGCTTAATTATGGAAACAATTAAGCATTTGTGACTAGACTACTCTCAGTGTGTCTTGGTCTATTTGCAAGTAAATGAAAAGATGAAATGTATTCATTTATATACAGGAGAGGATGAACAAGTCCAGAGAGATGAAAGAGAAGAAAATTCACACAAGAAATTAATGTAAAAATATGGTTTTTAAGATGAACTCGAGTACATAATGTAGTAACAAAAAAAAAGATAGAAAAGGCTCTAAAACGGAAGATGAAGAAGAGAACACAAATAATAATTAAAGAACTCCCTCGAGATTCCCTCGTCTAATCTAATTTTAATTCCCTTCTGAATATATATAAAATACTTGGTGTAATTTGCTGCAGATAAAATGTGCCTGCTGAAAAAGGTGCCACAATTTCACGGGGAACCGAAAACAAAAAGAATAATTAGCAAAATCGCGATTATATAACCCCGTCTCGAATTTTTGGGGTAGGTTTTTGGGACGCCTGGTAATTACCGGAATTGCACTAGTGCTGCTAATTACAAGTACTTTTTATATCAAACTAATTATCTAAATTAATTTCCATTCATAATTTAAACCTTTTTCAATTAATTATTACAAATAAACTGATATTTACTATCGACTAATGCAATTAATTTTGTTTCAAATTTCCGCGAATTTAATTAACCATTTAAATTGCCATTAATTCATTTCCATTTAACAAAATGTACGAGTACGTGCATTTCAGCAAGTTGCTAATGCCTCTGGTGCTTATCTGAATTAAGTGAATAACAAATTTGGGTCGAATTAGTGACGTAATTTAACAGAATATGCTGATTAGATTAAGACAAGCTTGCACGGGTCATTTACTCGCAAAAAAGGTGGACACACAATTGACCAAATTAGGTATTCCAATCTCAAAATCTTCAAATCAAACGCACAAAAGGAAGAACAATACTCCAGACGGATTGATTTATGCACAAAAGTTCGTTAGTAACAAAAGACTTGGAAACATTTGAATTTTGAAGTCATTTAAGTCAAAAACACTATAATATTATATACACTATAATACACTCTTAAGTTAGATAAAAATAACTAAAAAAATAGAGCATTCTCTTCATTTTCAAACCAAAATCAGAAAACCACAACACAAAAACCAAACTCATAAGAAAACTAAAAAAATAAAAAAAACAGAAGAATGAAACAGCGAAATGATTGGTACAGGAGATGATTCGATGCAGCATCAAACAATGGTTTTGTAATCATAATAATAATCAAAAAGTTCGAGCTAGTTATGTATAATTATAATTATATGTATGCAAAATTGATATAGTATGGTTTGATTCTAAAAACTCGTAATACATACGCTCTTTCCACTAACACTGCCGGCTCTTGTTCTTTGAATCTGAAAAATTTATACATGATTCGATTTAACACATTTTGTTCTAAAGGTTTTTTGTTCAATATTCAATATTTTTTATATGATCATCAATAGTGTCTAATATCAAAATAAAACCTAAAAAAACTGTTCACTGTTCACACTGCCATTTTACACTGAATACATAAATGATTGGATGAGGTTCTAGAGTCGACTCTCTGCGTCAATTAATCGATTACAGAACAATTATCTTCCTCTTAAACCTGGTCTAATTATCTCAGGTGATGTCGGCCTATTTGTTGCCGACTTTTTTTTAACTTCATCTCAAACTACTAAAGCATGCAAAAATATATCGTTAACAATCATTATTTATGAATCTAAAATCAATCTATAAGGCATATGGATCTAATTACCTATTAAATTATGGAATAAACTGCCCTTCATTACAATCTACAAACACCTGATTCTCAAACTAGAGTTGCCAACCGTTCCATTTTTAAATCAATAGTTTTCTATTTAAAATTTATCCAATATTAAATATGAGAATACGTTTTAGATAAAAGTATTATAAAGAGATTTTTCTTAAAATGTTTGTGATATAAAAAAAATGTTTCTAATAAGGTACTTACATATAAGTAAAGGGTTTTCTTTCCAATAAGAGGATTTATTTTGTAACTCTTGAAAAACGAGTATTTAGTGAAAGTGATCAATGAATTATTGATTAATTATAAGAAGAAGAAGAATACCAATGATAAAGAAAAGTTAAATTTCATTAAAAATTTAAATTGTTAAAACTTACTTCCAAATTTTGAAATTATCTATGAAAATTCGCCAAATTAAAACATTTTTGAGCCGTTGGTCACAATAAGCCAGGGAAATCTTGATATTTAACTTCTTCTTTGACGACACAACAACAACTATCACAAGATCTATCCAATTAGTTATACGTAATCAAAGTTATCAAATGTCTTATTTATTCATTTACCAATATTTCATTGTAAATAAATTATCATATCTATGAATCATTATTTGCAAACGACGTGATTAGAACCATGATCAATTGATTCTATAAAAAGTCTTTTTTAGAGGTTTTAGCCACCGAAACAGAGCACACATACTATGAAGAAGACCATTGCTTTCAAAACTTTCATCTGTATCCATTAATTGAATAGCAGCACATTACTAGTATTAAAAGCAGATCCGGTTTATCTCTTCGATTCTTTGCACTCCATCCAAGCTATCAAAACGAATAGTATTGACGATACTAATTGTTCAACAGTTGAAACTAGGGATATTTTTTGGTAAATGTATTTAAACAAATATTAATAACAGAATAGCTAGTGAAAACTAACAATGAATTTCGAAAGGAAAAAATTACGGTCTGATCATGGCTCGAACCTAACTCATATTTGGATAATATGACAACGGCCCCAATTTAACATCTTTGGACTTTTATCTTTCTGATGACATGAAAGATACATTTTATTTCATTACTCAATTTTAGATTTAAAATCTCAAAGTTGTAATTCGTGAAGGTTTTCAGAATATACAGCCGTAAGTCTTCGAATTGACTTATAATTTCTTTAATAGTTTCTGGCACTGAAAATGCAACCGTGTAGACCATTTGACTGAGATTTTGTCTTTAGTTGATGGCATACATTCTTCTTCTCAATGAAATAAACATTTATTGATAAAAATGAAACCTCTTATTGGAAAGCCCTATTTCATAAATCTGACAATGATTTGAAATGTTTTAAAAGTAAAATTTAAAATTGAAGTATTGTTAAATATTCTCATAATTGTTTTTTTTCTTCATTTCTATTATAAATAATTAATTAAACTTTTGTAAAACAATTGAGATTTTCATAGACTTAACTTGAAGCTACCTTTTTTATGTTTCCCGAGTATTAAAGGAAGTATTTGCAAAAACCAAATATACTCTTAACATTGAACCTTGGCAACCCTAATTCGTACCAAATCACCTGATGCAAATAATCCATCGATAATTACGAATAATCTTTGGTAAAAACTACACCCAAAACTGTTGTAGCTAAAAATTACTGCCTTTGGATTATAATTAAATCCGNTTGGTAAAACTAGACCCAAAACTGTTGTAGCTCCAAATTACTGCCTTTGGATTATAATTAAATCCGAAAACAATTGCATTTTTGCCAATTTCGTGTGTGTATGCAGCTAACAATTGGTTTTAATGTAATCCGCTCACAAAATACAAGTATTTGGAGGGTTCATCAAATAAATTCCCCCTGGATTTACTGCAATTCACCCACAAACATACACACACACCTATACAAAGGAGGTTTGCATTTAACAATCGAGATGTAATTACTCGCCAATTCCTCTCGATCGATTTTCGCAGCGACGACGCATTATTGGCATTGTGGCTCTGGGCAAAATGTGGGCTCTGTTTGTGTGTGCGTGTTTGTTTGTGAAGCAATTTCAATTTAATAATAGGCCTCTGTCTCTGATGCTGTGTGCTCAAAGGCAATTACAATATGTCTAATTATTTTACAGGCTATTACTATTATTATTAGATCGGGTCTTCCACAAAACTATGCTAAAGTCAGTAGTTCCTCAGCATAAACGATGACATAGACAAGACGAATTATGGCGCTAATTTTAAAGTCCCGCGTCCCAAATGCTTTAATATTTAATCTAATTAAAAATTGACTTTTCTAATGCCTGCCTTCACCCACAAATGGACAGAAATATTATTTGCTCCTAACCAATGACTTGAATAACGATAAACACACACACGCACAGTTTGAACATATTTGAAACAAATTGTGACCGATTCGAGGAGAGAAACGGTTCATCCTCTCCTCGTTTCGCTGCTGCTTAATCGTGTTTGCGGTGACAGGAAATTGGTTTTCGAATTTAATTTTAGCTCTACATTGAATTGATATTAAAATGCTCTCCGGTCTGCACACAATCCCACATTTACCCTTATATTTCCAAAATAATATTGTATATATTGATGTTACTGTAAACAATGCACAGGGTGGTTCAACAATAGTCATTACTTAGACATATATCTGAGCGTTATTGGTTTTAAGGCTCTGCATTGAAGTTTATAAATACAATTTGAAACATAATCTCAATCATTTCAGAATTAAAATCAAAATAAAGTTTTAATTTTATATGGATTTCAAAAGGAAGTTCTATTAACAATATTAATTCATTTTAGTTATTTGGGCTTTAAGGGTGTAAAGTCAACTGTTTTTTAAGGAATGAAACGAGTGTGAAACATTCGAGCCGAAGGCGAATGTTTTATCGTTTCCGAGGACATAATATTTTGCACAAAACTCATAATCAGTGAAATTTTTGAAATTTCACATTAAATTTTATTATTTACACGGAAAATTTAAAAATTGACATGTTTCAAGTGAAATTTTATCTTGTAAAGTTATCGTTAACGTTTGGAATTCAAATTAATAGGGCAAATGCCTATTTTATTGTGACATGAAACATTTGTTTGCTTTAACTTTGAGACAAATTTGTGGAATAGTTTATGACATTTTTTTCACTAGTGAAATAAAAATTCCAAATTTCGAATAGCGTATGTTTTGATACGGGAGTGCAAAAATTATTTTTATATATTAAACATTTAAATTAGAAACTATTCATTTTGTACAACATATCAAAAGCTATTACGTTTATGAGTTAAACAATAATCAATCTAATATTAACATCCTTAAAAACATTTTGATTTATATACTTTAAATTAAATTTTTAACACAAGTTATATAATATTAAATGGCTAACTTTAAACTAAAAGCGCCATTAACAACCGGTCTAGGTGATATTTTTTGACTAATAATACACTTAACAAAATAGTCAAAACCCGTTGATACAGACCTTTTTTCTTAGAAGAATTAACAGAAATAATGGATTTGATTACAATAGTTTTTAAAAATTGACAAAGAATTTAATGGAAATTATTCTTATTATTATTTCTATATACAAAACCTTAATAACCATAAAAAATGTCAAAAAAATATATTATGCTTTACAAAAATAAAATCCGTTTCAAGACGTCTTGCTATCAAATTAAAGGCATTAAAGACATTTAACCATCTCGAAAGGCCTTAGGAATTTGAGGGTTAAATCACTGAATAGTAAAACTTCTTTTTTTGCTAATTAATTTGGATAAATTATGAAAGTATTAATCTTTCATTACTATATCAGATATTTTGAACGTATGTCCAGAACCAAAAAATGAAGGAACTGACAACTCAAAACTATTGCAAGAAAAAGGAAACCCACCATGACAAAATAAGTAAACTTTCAATAATAGAGTATGATTTTAATATTTAGTAATTTTTCAGTTGCTAATTAAGAAATGAACTCTTAATTAAATAAAAGGTTCTTATTATTTTAATAACTTGCAAAATTAAATCACTGATTTTATACTTTTTTGTGGATAAATTTCCATTAATTAATATGTAACTATTCCGTCTTATATTTATTAAATCTATATAATATTTTGATGTTTCTTTTAGTTTTCTTATTATCAATTTTTGTATAAAAGTAAAAAAATAATCTTGACTTTACGAATACTAATAAGAAGTTAATTAAATATATTTGCAATAAAATCATAATTCTATATAATTAGAGTGACAAAATCAGAAAACTGTTGAACCACCCTTTAAATGTCAAAGCAGCATTTTGCGGAAGACTGTAGAGCAAATTTGTATAGAACAAACGTATATTTATACAAAAAATATATTTTATATAAATGCCAGTATTTAACTATATACTATATATTTATATTAATATTTCTAGAGTAGAGTAGAGAAAATATTAAATATGTTTGCGGTTAGTCGTCCGTCCCCCGGAAGAACCAAACGACCGTCCAGTCCAGTGAGCGACGAGGAAAGACGGCGACTTTGCAAATTGGGTGCAAATTGTTTTGTGTATAGTTTATGAATTTAAATAAACTTTTCATTATTAATTTTTTTCGTCACATTTTATGGTTTTTTCGTCACATTTTGTGTGTGTGTATAGTACAGAATAAAAAGTGTAAACAGAGAGAGAGAGAGAAAGATAATAAAAGGGGCTAAAAGGAGGTGGGTTGATGCTGACCAAGGTCGACCTTACCTTTCACTGGCGATGCTCGAGTTGCGGGACATGGACTTGGGCGACATCTCAAAGTCCGAATCGGAGCGATAAAGGAACGATTCCCTGCGCTGCGGCAAATTCTGTAGCACCAGGCCGGCGCTGGGCGATCCACCCTCCAGGGGCGATCGGGCGCCTTGTCCATTCTCCACATCAAAGCTGCAAAATAAAGAGAGACAGAGCAAAGATAAATAAATTAGAATAATCGTGACAAAATTCAAAATTATAAAAGTTAAGCCCTGGCAAAAGAGCGAATATAAATATAACAAGTTGAGAGCTCCTCTGGGGAGAGAGATACAGGCAGAGTCTGCTGATTGATTGGGACGGACAAAAGTTGCTGCGATAAATTAAAACTTTCCAACTCGAGACCATTTAAAAAGTTTCCCTTTTTACAACGGCTTATTCGCCATAGAGAACATAATGCGATTTTCCTAATTATCGCCACATTTTCATTTAGAATTTAATAATATCGCGCTCACTTTAAACTGCCACCGGCAGACGCGTTCAAATACAAGACCACAACAGAGGCTTAGAGGACTACAAAGCTTCTTCGTCACTTTCTTCGTTCTTTCTTTTTGGGAAGAGACAAAGCGTAAACACAACTCTTATAAACAATTCAGGCAACTGTTGTGCAAAACATATTTGCTCAACTAGAGCAACGCTTTTGAGGAAATGGGTTCTGCTGAATGGAAATCCTCCAGATTCATGCCACCCTCAGTGGCACCCCTAACTGGGTTTCCATGACATTCGTCGCCATAAATGCCCTCCTCTTTGCTCTCACTTGCTCGCTTCTTCCCACTGTGTTTGTTTCCATATTTCACAGCAAAACCAAGCCATATATGCTCCGAATTCAGATTCCACCAATTCACACACTTGGGATTTGGTGGAACCGAAAATATGTGGGCAGATTTAACAGTATGAACCAATAGAGATTGCTTTTGTGACAATATTTTCTTTGAACGATCGAAAAAGCCATATTAATTTTAATATCAGAAAGAAACCTTAGTCATCTCAAAGATAAGTAAAAGAATTCGCAATAACAACTATGACAACATTTTCAACGAATTTTATTCAGATTCATTTAATGATTTTTCATTTAAATGAGAATTGTCATAAAGAAATAATTAAATTTAATTATAATAAAGGAATAAGAAATCAATAAAGAAAGAAGAAGAGTGTATATTAGTGCTAAACCCTGTAGAAAGACAACGTAAAGAAAAAATAATATTAAAATTATATTTGTACACAAAACCAATACTAATGCAAGATGGTGAATGTGTCAATTTGGTAATTTCCAGACACAATGCATTTAAAGCTGACTAAGTTTAAAACAGAGCTGTAATCAAAACAAACTGTCTTTTTTGTATGCTCTGTTTCTAGCTGGCGCGCGCCAACTAAGTCAATTCAGTGTAATTTTTTTTATTGCTTATAGTAATCGTTACACGACTGTTTCATTTGAAAAATTTTGTAGAAAAGCATATTAAATTATGAAAAATCAGGATTTTATGTATCAAAGTTAGGAAAAATATTTGGTGTAATTCTAAAACGGACAGTAGCCTGTTTTTATCGCAAATTGGTTCAGTAACGGTTTGCTTTTCATCACGGAGTTCGGTAATATTTAAAAATTTTCACGCGTTTCAGTCACCAATTTAATGAAATTATATATTGTTGTCATAACCAAATCTCTACACATTATTATTGATATATTTGAAATTGAGAATTTCATTAAGAGGTATTCCCATCTCACTCTAATAAACAGTCTTATTTGTCACCAACTTAATGAAATTACAAATTGTTGTCAAAACCAAATATATATATTAAATTTCGTTATGAGTTGTTGTTGCACGATTTGAAAAAACTCTGAGATCGGTTTAATAATTAATTTTCGATTAATTGGTATTTTTTCAGAATTACACAAAAGAGCGTTCGATACACATGTGAAATCGATTATTAAAGCACTGATTTACCTATTTTAAGTTGCTGCGCTCGTCAAATACATGGTAAATTCGTGCTGTAATNTATTTCACCACTTGTACCAAAATATACTCATATATGAGATTCAATAACAAGCACATTTTTAACAGAAAAATCTAGTGATTCTTATTATTTCATGTAATAACTTGGGACTCGCCATCCCGACTTGTCGTCTTCATACAAAAAAAAACACTAAACAAAAGGCTCTTTTGTTAAGTGTTTGTATGAAATTTACACAGGACAGAAGTCGGGATGGGGAGTCGTAACATTCAAAATATAATTTTAAATATAAAGGCAATCACTTAAGCACTTGTAGTCATTAATTATTTCACAACTTGATTTGAAATAAATTCATTAACGTAAAACTCTTATTAATTCTTATTATTGAAAGATAATTGGGACTCGCGTCCCGTCTTCAGTCTTGTATAGATTTTATACAAAGCCAAGACTTAACGAGAAAATCTTCGTTCACACAAAACACAAGACTTAACAAAAGATCTTCTCGTTAAGTCTTGTGTTTTTGTGTGAAGACGAAAAACGGAAAATTGAGACGAAGACCCTCAATTACTGAAATATGTATTATATAATAATTGGAAATAATTTAGCTTATTCGAGTATACAATAAAACACTGTTACAATTAAAGACAATTATTGTAATTATTTGTCAACTCCAATTTAAATTCTATTCAAATTCACTGACGTAACACTCTTATTAAATAAACTGTAACTAGTAAATTTGGCTGAATTTGTTTTGTTTCGCCCCGGAACACACACACAATAAGGCATGATTAGAAAGAATGGATTCGTGATTTGGGGCCTTTATCCAGGTTACTGCAGCAAATTTCTGTTTAATTCACATTGTTTCACGAGCGATTTAAATTTTGCACAAAAACGTTGCGCGCACACTGGAGAACCATATAAATTCCTTTTAATGTGGTTTCCAATTTCGGGGAAAATTTTAATTACTTTTCCTCGGGTGATTATAATGTAAATCTGTTGTAGGCGCGCTGTTCGAATAATCAAAATTCAATACTCTGGGCGGCTCCGCCGAAAATTCCCTAATCCATGGGGAGATTATGCGGTTATTGCACAGTTAAATCACTTTAGCACTTTGGTAATTACCTATACAAAATCATCACTTGTGGATATTTTAAAAGGTATCTTTGAGTAAAACACTTTAATTAAACTTTTCTTGAGGTTCTTCTTCGCGTCTTGACAATTGACCATTCTGCCGAAATTCAGCACTTGGACTGAATTCACGGCGTCCAGATTGATAATAAAAGCTTACGAAAAGCCGCTCTGATTTTTTTTTGTTGCTGCTGCAAAAACACCAACACCTTCGCAAATCCGATTCATTATTATAGATTAAACTGGGTCTAAGTGGTTTCGTAAATACTATACTATCTGTGTGCTTTTATTCATTACGAAGAGACAGACACTCTGTAATAGGAGAGACCCGATTTCTTTGATTCATCCAGTGTCTCGCAATCGATGCCTTGTCATTTGATCATTGTTTGCGGAAAATCACAGCCAGAAGATTCGTCGTAATTAGACCGATTATGCTCTCTTAGCAACTGACCACCTTTCCTCCTCCACACCAAGCTAATTAAACTACGTCACAACTTATCTCAGAAAACGTAGATAACATTTTCTTTATTTACTTAAATTTTGAATCACTTGGAGAGGGCTATTTTTAGACCCCCTCTGTCGGAACAAATCAGTTCAATTATTGAATACAAATAATTAAACAAAGCCACTTCCTACTCCACTTCTACGTCACTGGACAAAGGCTGATTTATTCCAGACTGCGTAAGAATGTTCTAGATAGTGTCCGACTAATAGCAGTTATTAATTACAATAACTATAATCAGGGTTCACTTCCGTAATCGATTACAAAATCTTACTAGAAATTTCAAGTCCGTTTTAAGAGCGTTGATCTCAAGTATTTGCAATTGTTAAATTGAAATCTCAGAAATGACTTAGATACTCATATTTCAAGTACTCAGTCATTATCCACATTTTTAAAAGATTAAATCTTTAAGATAATTAATTTGAATTTTAACAAAAACGTACCTAAAATAAAAAAACACAATTAAAATTAAAAAACTGTTTTTATTTTTAGATTTTTAAAAAACCTGTGAGCTTTTTATTCATTACTAATCATTATTTTCGAATTTCATACCAATAATGGTTGTTTAAATAACGTGTGGGAAAACGGTATTCAATAATGTATAACTAAACACTGTGCAAATATGAGGGAATGTCTAGACTCTAGACACTAGAGGAAGCATTGGATACTAAAATATAATCATTTTGAAAAGAAGCGTTTAATAGTTATTTAAACAACGTGTAGGAAAAATGAACCGCAATTAAACTCGAGTAGAGTTCGAATGAAATGAGTTTTCTAATAGATACGAGTGCTTAATTATGTGTTTTCCAACCAGTTTGTTACAAGATTTTATACTATTTATTTTTATTAATTAGCTATTTTTCGGCGATATATTAAATAAAGAATAAGAAAATAATCCAGTACTAAATTAAGGTCTAAACACATACAACTAAGGGAAG
>JXOV01001668.1:446-13488 GCA_001014945.1 Clogmia albipunctata
ATAACAATTAAATCAGCGCTCATCGCGCTTGGAAAAATGAAAGGTGCTTATTCGACGCATTCCCAGTCGAGGGGAAGAAGAGAAAAACGGGGAACGAATAAGCCGGGAAGAAGAAGTCGCCGCAAAAATTGTCATTGGGTCTGCGCCCGTCACAATATATTGTATTTATATTTTCTTTTCTACCTGTAAATAAAATTAGTGTTAAGTTAGTTTGGTAGCGCCATAAATGCAATGAAGCAGGAAAAAGATCCAAATAGAGATTGGACAAACTATATTATAGACTTTTTCAGAAACCAATTTAGGGACTTAGGATATTATTTTAATGCCCATAAGATTTCAATTTAAAATGAGACATGTAATTACCAAATTGATGAATAAAAAATTATCTATGGCTATATCTATGGTAGCATTGAAATTGAATGATTATTTTTTATTCTGCTTTTAATCATTCGGTACCAATCGAATACTGGTAAATGGTTGCTGATTTAGTAGAGAATTTAAAAGAGGTCGAATAACTTGTAGATTGACTGTAGCCATACGCTGGTCGCCTTCCATTGAATTAAAACCACCCTGCGGCCCTTCCGCCATCCCTCCCCATTCTTTACGATGAATCAGCTGAAAATAGACGGCCAATAATAGAAATACTGATCTATAAATAACCGCCTAATGACGTATAACCTAGCTACTAACATGCTATTATTATTTACCATCAACAGTGATGTAATAATTTTCCCTAAACAACCCCTCGAACCGGTCTCCATTCCCGAGGTCCATTCCCAGCCGAAGACTATCAGACATTCTTACAGTAAATAAAATCCAGATAAAGTAGGAGAACATGTAATAGACACCCCTTCAAAAAGTTTTATTGCTGGAAAATGGGAAATCGGACAAGAGAAATAAATTAAACCATAATTTAAATTGAATGTGCTATGGTTTGGAGCAAAACCAGCTTCAAACTAAAGTTTCTTAATTTAATTTGACTAGTTTCGATATTAAATTGAATTAAAACCGCATTTGTCTTTTGGAATTGAATAGTACAGATAATTTTATTATTATTATAATCATTTTATTTATTAATAATGTTGAACTAGTAGCTTAAAACTTGGTGAAATAGTTTTAAAAAATTCATTTAATTAGGATTATTATCAGCAGGAAAATTGATTGTTTTTATTGAAATTCAAATTATAAAAATAATTGCCCACACATAAATTGAAAATTTAAAAAAATATGTCAAAAACCAAGTATATATTAATAAGATGATTTTTATAAGGTCTCAAAAGTAAATTTTATATTGAAATATTGCATAAAAGTAGTCTCTAAATTGTGCCGCCCGGGTCGGTTCGCACACCTCAAGCCACAATACTGTATTTTTGCAAAATTATTTCGGCAATCATTGCTAATTTGAATAAGTAATTAATAAATTAGCTTATGGCTAATTTGCTAAACGAACCATTACATAATTTTTAAAATTTGGAAAAATTCTATTTGTAACAGGATAATTTATACTATCGTCAGTATTCAAAATAAGATAAAGAAAATCTAATTGAAATCTAAACAAATTAATTTTTGTTAATATAATAAGTGCTATTATTTTTCTTACAATTATTCTTTAGTTTGCAAATAAACATAGTATATTCCCAAAGAATGGCGGGGACTTGTGACGTTTTTCATTCGTAACTTGTTGTCTAGAAAACACGAAATTTGTATCTAAATACATTTTTTTTATAATGAAAACCACTTTGAATAACTACTTTTACATTACTAAATTGTAGTTATAAATACTAGAACAAAATACTATTTAGAAATGAATTCGAATTTGATCATAAATAACATAGGTGCAATTCCATCACTGCTGACGAAGGTCTTCAAATACCGAAACTAAATTTTGTGGACATTTTTAGTACTATTTTTTAATGATAAAGGGAAAAATATTCAAGCAATTTAAGTATGGATTGAGTTTTTTTATAAAAAATAAAATAATCCTTTTTCAAAGCAAATATAGAATACAACAATCAAAATTATAGAGAATTAGTTTTTAACAACATTTCATAGATGTGCTAAAGTAAAAGTTAAAAAACGCTTTTTAAACTTCAATAGCTTCAAATTATTTAACCGATAAAATAGAATATTAAAGCTTTTACAGAAATTTTTTTTAGCAATTTCAATCTCTTCCCCAAATAGCACAACAAATTACCTAAATTGAAAAAAGAATCGTTAGTTCCTATTAAATTCCCCATATCTATTCTGCACCATAAATGAAGAAAAATTGAAAATTGCTTTGCCGAGGCGTCTTTAAGCGGCAAATAATAAAGCCCCGAGAAATTCCATCAATCTTGCCTGTTTATTTGCCGACTTGCCTTCGTCCGTTACTCGAGGGTGGATCCGACAAAGCAAACACCATCGATACGACGGTAATTTATTGGGTTGACCTACCCCAATCCACACTCTCCCGTGTCGCCCTTGTATATTTCTGCGAATAAATTAATTTGACGACATGGCAAAAAACGGCCCAAAAATGGAACGGACGGAAAAATAACAAGCCGAAAATTGATAAAAGTCCCACTAACATGATCGAATTTGGATTGAACAGCAAAATAAGCTTCACAGTTCATATTCCTTGAATTTTCCTCCTCCTTTTGGTTTTCGTGTTCTTCTTCTCAATTGGCTCCAGCCCAGATGCTGTCAATACATTCCATTACATAAAATAAGGGCAATTACCAGTTTTGTCTGCCAAAAATAGCAAATGGCCTGCTTTTTATTATTGCCCCGAAACTACAGCCGGAATAAGTAGTTCATTTTTACATTTTTCGCACTTGGACTTGGAACAGTCCGCAATGACTCAGTTTGTTTCATCTTAACCAGTTGTAGCATGATCCTACATTTGTATGCGAGTATACAATTGCCTAAATTATTGTTTATTATTTGTTGATAATCTAATACTGTCGACTCTCGATAATTCAAACCTCTCAACAATTCGAACCTCTCCTGAGTTCCCTATAAAATCTCTTGATATTTCAAACTAAATTCATATAATTTTGTGCTCATTGAATTTCAATTACCAAACAGAAAAAAACCTCTGCCATAAACCAAAAATATTAATTCGAACTCATCAGCGTTTAACACTCGACAATTCGAAGTTGCAAATTAGTTGTTGCAGCATTCGAGCCGCCGTTTCTCTTAAAAAAGTTACTAAGCAAGCAGCAGTAGCACTTGATATTTCGAAGTATTTTAAGGGTCCCTTAGAGGTTTGAATTATCGAATGTCGACTGTAGTTTTTTACATAACCGTAGGTAATGAAATACTTTGCCAGTTGAATGAAATAATTTGTTGTAAGTTTGCGTTTTGTGAAATTTCTTAGCAAAATGGCAAATATGAGAAAAAATTCTGATTCTGAAAATTTAAAAACATTTTATTTATAAATATAATCAAGAAATGTACAATGTACAATTTGACGTATCACTAAAACTGTAATATAATGTATTGAGTATTGTATATTATTAACTCACAGTCTGGAAACTGAAATCAAAAGTACTGAATCAAGTTTGAATTTTTTAAAGAAAAATGCTAAATAAAATATTTGGTTCTGTTCGCCTGAGGAGAATGAGTACCGAGGTAGATACAATCAAGCTCAGAGACCCTATCGACAGGCGAAACATCAGACATTTCTTTAAATCCCAGAGTATAAAATGCCTGGGACATATCATCTGTATACCTGACATGACGATTCGACGGTTAAAAGAGCTGTCAATGCCAGATACTAGAAGGCAGACAAAGAAGATGGTTGGTAGAGATGGAAAAAGACATCAACAGAATAAAATAATTGAAAATAATTATGCTAAACTACAAAAATGAAACAAGGTCAAATTTCATACAAATAAGTCAAACCATATTTAATCTGTAATAAGCACAGATTCGACTATTTTTTTTTAATGTGCTTGTGACTGGTAATTTCATAGTCTAATTCAGGGGCTCCCAAACTTTTTCAGCCCGCGTCTATGACAAAGGCACAATCGATAGAAAATGTACCAACAAAAATAGAAATTGAGTTAGGTAATACATATAATATGTAAAGACGTACAATATGAAAATGAGTTGTAACAAAATCTGGATCAATAACACTTTGCGGTCGAGCAGATGAAATATAATATATCTTCGAAGCTGTTGTGAAGTGCTGTTTTTTAAAATTCTGACCTTTAGAGGGCTAATTGTTATAATTGTCAAACATAGATCGAATACCACCAGTTTATATTTGTTGGTAAGTGTCATCCTAAGCTATATCCATGATTCTTCGATGATAGTATTGTTAGAGACGGTTAGCAGTCGATAGAATAAGTTCTCCTGTAATTATATGTGATTTTTTTTATATTTTGTAGACACCCACCTTAGGCTAATAGTATGTTGTTAGATACTGAAAGCTGATGAAAAATACACTTTATGTTTTGTTCAAATTTTTAAATTTCTTGCGAAAAAAATCAAGATATTTCTAAGAAATAATTGGATGTTGAAAAGACTCGCGGCGCCTCTAGACACTTTCCGACGACTGCAATAATATATCTAGGGTTACTTAAAAAGTATGCAATCGACACTCTGTTTGGCACCACACTCAAGAGCAGTATAGGTTTGTAACATTTTCAATGTAAGTAAGCTATTTTTAAATAATTCATAATAAAAGAACGATTGTTGCTTATTTAAATTTTTTTTAGTAATTATTTTCACAATAAATGTGATTGAATCCATTGGTTCCATGAATTAATATAAACAAAACGTGGTTAAACATTAAATAATTCAGATATATGAATAAAAGACTGTAAGAGGCTTAAATGTTTAATAATTTTACTGGGAATTCGTTTTTAAATTGTCTGCCATTTTCCGATTCCAAGAAAATACGTTATGAGATAAGAATAAAAATGAATCGTTATATAATATGGATAAGTAAATAATGTCGGCATTGAATTTGAATATAAAATTTTAGAAATTTTGTCTTCGCTTTCCCGAGTAAATATAATAAAACAGAGGCAATAAAGATCGTTATCTGTGTCATTGAAAAATATCGATAAAAGTTGGAAATTAAAATTAGAAAATTAGGGAACTTTACTACAATATAGTCCTCGTTGATAATAAATTGTAATAAAAAAAACTTTTACTTAACATACGTACTCGTATACGAAGGATCTTAAGTAGATAAGTACATGGCAATGTATTCTTATTCTAGAGAGAAGAAAGTTTGTCTTCGTTCCAGTCTTTTGTATAAATATATTTATATGATTAAAAAACGAAAGAAAGAAGAAAAGTGGGTAATTTTCCCAGTCACAAACACTTGTAAAGAAAGTCACATTCACGCCAAAAATCGATTCAGCTGCTCATTTGTCTATTTGCCATTAAATAGTGTGGCTGTGGCGGCAGCGGCGGCGAGGTGCACAACGGCAAAATCCACGTGTGTGCTGTGCTCTTATCATTTTGCAAACAATTGAGCACAACAAAAACAGGTTCAAAAGCAATTCTCGCCTTTCCCCGCGAGCAATTTTTGTCAGCAATCGCAGTAGCTATACAACCAACCGTGAACAAAACACGAACACAGATGGCTTCTGTGTTCTTCTTCTCTTTCACTATTGGCAACAATAACAGTTTGTTTTAATTAATGCTCCGAGTTTATTTATCGGAAAACTAATAACAAACTGTTTACCTCCAGAATTATGTGTATACAAAAGGGGGTGCAATGTCCAACACACATATGAAATGGAAAAACGACGATAAAGAGACAGAGAGGAGAGAGAAGAGCGGAGAGAGAATGGATACGGTAAAGGGTTAAAAGAAAATGAGAACCGATTCTCTTCAATTTAATCTAATAATGTTAGGGGTGGTTCAAAAGCTATTGAGCATTTTTCTATTGGAAATTTAATTATTGATATAATTCTTTTCATTTAATTTATTAATTTCTTTACAAAAACTATAATGGTATTTAAAATAATCTTTTGATTAAATTGGTTATCAAAAAATTATTTTAAATTAAATCATTGAATAATATTAATTTTATATCAATGTGTGCTAATTAGTGATGTCAAATTTCGATACTTTCAAGTATAAATGATTACTGATTACTTTTTTTGAAGTATCAAATCTTTATAATTCGATATTGATACTTTTTAGAAATGCTTTTTCTCATAGATTGCTCGATTTAAAAGCATTTGGAAAAGTATCAATATCGAATAATGAAGATTCGATACTTTAAAAAATGTAATCAGTAATTATTGATATCGATATTTGACATCACTAGTGCTAATCATTTGATTAAAGCATATTACGATTCATAGTATATATAACGATATTAAAGACTAAAGGTGTTGAAAATGTAGAAAAAAATATATCCTCATTCCTTTACCATCCACCAGAATAGTTATTTATACAAATACGAATTCTTGAAAGCACTTGTGCTATAAAACGACTTAAAGACAAGAAATTTGAGTGCTATAATATCAACTATTACATACTGCAAAGAGACACTTTTGTAGTCGAAATACATAATTAAAGTTAATTAAATTAATTAAATTAATTAAAGTTAAAGCATTCAGATACGTGATGTATAGTAAACATATTCATTTTTAAGAAAGCTCAAATAAAAATTTGGTTAAAAAACACACGTGAAAATTCATATTATGCAATAAAGTATTTATAAGTAATAAAACAATAATTGGGAGCCATTATAACTTAATTGCTATTTAGAAAAGTATTGAATATTTGTAAAAAAAAAATCGTAATCATTCTGTGTAATCATATATGACTATTGTTTAATTGAAAAATCCGTATATTCAATTTTCAAACTATTAGTAACCTTATTAAATCCTTCATATGTACAACACGCATGAACCTTGAAATAAAACTTTAATCACTCGAGTTTAATTATGGTTCATTTTTTCTACACGTTGTTTAAATAACTATTATGAAAGCAGTAACATTGAAATATATTTTATCATTTTAATTTTAATTAATTTTTGTATTCGTTTAATAAAAATATGTATATAACAATTTAAAAAAATATTCTTGAAATAGAAATAATTAACAGTAGAACGAAGAAGTATCAAGTTTATGATTATAAATGAACACTAATTATCTTAACTAGATTATGTTAAATCACCCTTTACTTCCGATAGAAGAGAATCTAATTTGTTCGGTGGAGCAAACCACGGTTCTCAAGTTCCTCGCTTGAGGCGGTTTTCCTTCACACTTTCGTGTCTTCTTATAAACGCTTTGTGCTGTAAAATGCTTCGCTCTTGGCGGTGGTTTTCTTCTCTTGCTCTCTGGGTTGCTCACAGTCTTGGTTTCGTAACCAACCATTGACTAGAACAACCAACCAGTAACAGACTGCCCTCCGTTCCGTGTAGATTGGCGCGCGCGTTCCTCTGCATTTCGCTGTTTTTCTGAAATCGATTATTATTCAGCACACAGAGGAGAAGTTCCTCCCCGAACCGAAATTGGATAAGCCAAAAGCGACGGGTCGGAGTGAAAGAGTGGCCAGGAGCGTCTATTAAAAAACGAAAAAGGAGGATGTGAAACGCGAATTAATTATTGATTTTAGTTCTATTTTCCTACTTCTTTTGTCGAGGTGTTTTTTGTTATTCTCCCAGTGCTTTTCTAAAAAATAAATATTTAGACACAATCCAAATCCCCGGCTGGACTGAGTATCATCAGTCAAGGACTTTGTACAAATCTGGGACTGTCTATCTGTAGTGACTCTCTGTGATTGTGACCATCCACCACTTGAATTAAGTGTGTGTTCGTGTGCTTTTTGTGTATCGAAGAACAACAGTTGTCTAAACAGAGCTGAACTGAACAGCAAAAAATGGATTTCCTAGTTACATGGCCATATTTCTATGGATATCGAATCAACACACAGCAGCAGTGATATTTAATGAAACTGTAGGTAGGGTAGTGTAGTGAGCAGAGACTGTGAAATTGTTGTGCTGACACAAGTATTTGCAGACAATTAATAATAGTGAAGAGGAGGAGAAAAGGAGGCTGGAAGCGAGAAATCCTTTGGTTGTGATATAATTTAACACAGATACAGTCTAATCGGACCCTTATCAAATCCCTAATTCCTGATCAAATAAACCGCACCGTGCCAGGTGGAGTGGAGTGAGGAAGAGTGTGCATTCAATAACAATTAAGCTTCTCAGGACCCGGTGATTCGGAGAGGGCTATTCCGTGTGATATGACGAGACTGTCTCGAGACCGGGCATCGTATAATGCTCACAGAGCATCAGCACCATCAGCATCGGCACCACCACCACCGGCACCAAGCACAGCAGTCCACGGAGCACGAGAGGAAGCACAGAAGGCCGCCCTTTTGCTCGTTCCAAGATAATCTGACCAGTCCCACGGAGTTCCGAAAGGGACGTCGCATCCACGGCCTGCAGCTGCCCCTGCACCCGCTCCAGCTGGTCGGCTGGATCGCGCTGGTCAGCTTCGGTCTGGGCGCCTTCCTCGTGATCATCCCCGCGCTCAAACCTGCCCTCCAGCAGCCTTTGTTCGGTCTCCTCACCGGACTCTACATCGTACACACCATCTCTCACGTCTCCGCTCTCCTCATCGACCCCTCGGACAGGGAATTGAGAAAGTTCCGCTCGGACAGGATCGTACCGGAGTTTGACCGCGCCAAACATGCCCACGTGATCGAGAATGGACGCTGCCACCTGTGCAACATCAGGACGACCAGTCAGAGGACCAAACACTGTAGCGTGTGTAACAAGTGCGTGGGGAAGTTCGACCACCACTGCAAATGGTTGAACCACTGTGTCGGCGGACGGAACTATGTCGCCTTCCTGATGTGTGTCGTGAGTGCAGTCATTGCGGCGCTGGTTATTCTAGCCGCCGCAATAACCGAGCTGGTCCTTTACCACGTCGACCCCCAGTGGCTGAACCTGTGGACAGAGACCGTCGTCAATGAGTCCTCCACCGCCTCCTCCTCGTCAACCGTCCAGCTGATCAACGGAACCGTACTCCCGTCAGCGGTGGTGAATAGTAGTGTGAACCAGATTCAAAGTGATCTGTTGAACGGCACCGGGTCGGACACCGGTGCCTCGAACTCTAGCCTAACTGATACTGTTAGCAGTGTGGGTATAGGCCTCCACGATACAGTGTTTCTTATCTTTGTGGCAGTGTTAGGCATCGTGGCCGCGATTACAGCCGGCCTCTTGTTGCATCTGTGCTTCTTTCACGTGTACATCTCCTTCCTCGGCCTCACCACCTACGAGTACATCCGGAACCATCGCCTCCAGCAGCAAAACACTATCCTTTCCAACGTTCCGCCCGTCAACTCCAGTTCCAGTGCCGCTGCCGAAAAGCGGAGCATTTTCAGGACCATCAATCAACGTCCGACGAGCAATTTCTTCAAGGAGTTCAAGATGCCCATTAGCAAATCGGCCAGCTCTAAACTGTATTTCTGCTCCAGTGTTTACAAAAATCGGAATATCACGGTGCGGCCAAAGTCGATTTTCTGCTGTGACGATGACGAGGAGCCGGGGGAGACCAGCGGCACGGACATGTCCTCGTCCCAGAGCGGCCTAACTCCTAGCACCGACTCTCACGAGAACGAGTATTATGTGTGCTCTCTCCTCGAGGAGAAGTCTATTGAGAAGAAATCCTTTCACTGTTGCTCAAAGTTCAGGAAAACGCAACAAAATCCCAATGAATTGGAATCGGACGCTGGCTCCGTTATCCAGTACACTGAGCAGTGCACCTTTTGTAGTTTTCGCATCAAGTCGCCCGTGTCAGTGGAGGAAAAGCACCAGCAGCAAGAGCGGTGTTGCCTCAAGACAATTACGAAGCACCACCGCTGGCGAAGGAAATGGAACTGCTGCTCGAACGTGCCCGACAGTCCAGACGTGCCGAACGACATCATCAGCACCATTTCAGCCACCGTGGTTCACCCTCCCTCGAATACCAACAATAGTTCATCTAACATATCCTCACCCCAGTCCACATTGGCTCCCAAGTTGAAGAGTCTAAAGGGAAATGGCCAGCAACGAATCAGTAGTAGTTCTAGTTTAATGTTAGAGAACGGTGCCAACAACAATAATACGACGAATAATCCGTGTCAAACCAGCAACTCCCCGTCCACAGACCTGCAGCAGCCCCTCGGCCAGGAGCAGATCAGCGAACTGAGTAGCATTGGGAATGGGAATGGAAATGGAAGCACTACCAATTTAAGACATTCCCGTCCTCGAATGAACCGTCCTTGGCCTGTTTCTCGCTTCAGGCACATGCTCCGAATGATTGGCCGGTATCGAAGGCCCCGCTGTCGCCACAATAACCCGAACCTGGGCAACGTGAAGCAGAACCAAGTGCGCCCTTTGGCCCAGGGAGACGGAAACAATCGTCTGATTCTCCCCACCTCTGCGATCAGAGACGAGATTAACGGCACTCAAATTGCGTCCGACACTCGGATAACTCTGCCCGCCCTACCTCCGCCGTCCAGACGGAAAATCCGCAACACGACTGACCTCCAGGAGCTGGCAGAAACCCTGGCCTTTGCTCATCAACAGCAACAGCAGCAGCATCAACCGCAAAACCAGCCCCAGACCTCTTCTCGCCGAAGTAGACGGAAGAATTTGTTGCGAAACAGGAGTCCAACGCTGTCTCCGATTCACGAGTCCGGTCTGTCAAACCCCACCTCTCCCCTACCCTGTCGCCACCTCTCCTCCTCGTCCTGCTCCCACCAGCTGACCGCAGCGGCCAACTCCTGCTTCGTCGGCTCCTCCACCACAAACGCCACCACTCTCTCCAAAGCCACATCCCTCAGCAGAGACCAGAACTCGGACGACTTATCACCATGATTAATGTACATATTCAATCAATCCCTCGGTATGAAATACAGTAGAAATTCGATTTAACGCTTGCCACCTATCGACTTATGGTAGATAGCTCTATTATTGAAATTCTGAATCGGTAGATTTTTCTTCTCTTTTTGCTATTACATCTCCTTTTAAAATTATATCTCTTATAAAAACAGCCTAAAAATAATTTTACATTTTTTTGTTATTTGAAAAAAGAATTTTAATATATTTATTAATATACTGAATTATTTTTCTAATAATTGTTACCAGCATTCATTTTTTTTCTTTCATGGTCTAAATTTACATTCTTCATTTTCGTGATAAAACTTATTTGATTCTAAAATATCAAATAATAATAACATTTTAATAGTTTTTTTAGATAGTTTGATTAATTAACGTAAAATTTTAATCGAATGAGATTTGCATATACTTGTTTTGAGCAAATTATCTTAGATTAAAAAGAAGTTCTTTTTTTTATTGTGTTTATACTTGAAGTACCGTTAGTTTTTTAAATCTTTGTATTTTAAAACTACTACAATAAAAATGATGACATAATTTAAGAGTACTCTTAACCAACATAGAATTTGTAATACTTTTTAATGAAAATTGTAGAAATCAACAGACTTATTATTTGACTCTATTTTATTTATTTTTGTCAAAACTCTTTTTTTCCAAAAATCTCATTTGATATTTATTTTGAAAATATACATAATAAAATTATCTAAATAGACGTTTTAATATATTTCAAATTAGTTAAATTATTTTAAATATAATAAAAGTTTATTAAAACTACTTCAAATGGTAGCAGAATTCTAAATATTTTCTCACAAAACCAATCGTTGTAATCGATTTCTACTGTATTTATCAGAGATATCAGCAAAACATTATTAATATTTAGGGTTGACTTATTTTGTAATTTATTAATTTATTTTTGTAATATTGTCAATGTTATTACAAGGAATGAGAAAAAGACAACAAATATGCAAATAAAGTGTTATCGAATTTGGAAAAAGAAATAGAAGAATTGGAGCGTTTTCATGGTCATTGTGAATAAATTATCAGAGATGGTGGTGATTGATTTCTAATGGAGCTCTTGTCGTGCAGCAGACGAAGAAGTTGCGATTCAGTGACTCTGGCGAATAATAACGGATTCGTTCATTCTTTAAAACCGCCAGCCAGCCAGCCAAAGTATCGGTCCACCAGTTTTTAGAGCGATCCGGTCCACTGGTAATTGTGTGGAATTGTGATTGCTAATTGCAGGGCACGAATGGGTGCGACTGACTCTATCCAAGGGCCTACTGATCCACTTCCACCATCATTGCTGCCGGTTGCTTCTGTCTGCTTCTCTGTTTACCAAGCGCGATTTTATCGCCCAGAAAATTATAGGAAACCGACTCTTTGTCACAGTTTATTGATTATCAAACAGGTAAGCGTAGTGTAATTTGAAATAAAAGACCTTTAACACTAGCCAGGTAATGCGATATTTTCCAATTTTACAACATCATCATTCAGAACATCAAATCATTAGACCGAAAGGTAAAAGTGTCTTGTTCAATTTAGGCTCTTTCTCATTCATCAAAATCAATTACGATAATCCATTTTCCTCCGTGCTGATGACATTGTGTCATTTCACATTTACCTTGCTTAAAATTGCCAGTAATGTAATTTTGTAACACTTAATAATTCTTTAGATTTCAAATTGTACGATTAAATTAAATGCCTTCAAAGGTCAATTTTGATTTAATTAATTCAAATAATATATGATTTGTGTGTAAATTTCTTATTATATTATATCTAACGATATACTTTTTATATTTATTTTAATAAGAATTAATCTATATTAAATATTTGTATACAATTCTATTATAGTTATTTAAACAATTTGTAGGTAAAATGAACCTAATTAAACTCGAGTAGAGTTCTATATATCTATATGAATATTTTTCAACTAGTTTTTTTTTAAAACACATACAAATAAAGGAAGTACTAGACAATCAAATAGAAATTTTAGTCTCAATTTTTCAAAATATCACGACAACCTTGCACTCTGCACTGCATCACTGATATGTTCGTGATAGCACTCATCATTTAAACCACATTTGTGCAATNTATATCTATATGAATATTTTTCAACTAGTTTTTTTTTAAAACACATACAAATAAAGGAAGTACTAGACAATCAAATAGAAATTTTAGTCTCAATTTTTCAAAAT
>JXOV01001670.1:0-11958 GCA_001014945.1 Clogmia albipunctata
GGAAACATTAATTAATTTGAAATAAAAGCACAGTCCTATGTCATAGCCGAGACCAATACTTTGTGTAGTTTAAGGGCAACAATGGCGACCAAATTTTGACTTTAAGACAAATTTGTTGGANCAAATTATATGCAGATGGCTGTTGAAACGATAAATATTAAAATTTTAAAACAGGAAACATTAATTAATTTGAAATAAAAGCACAGTCCTATGTCATAGCCGAGACCAATACTTTGTGTAGTTTAAGGGCAACAATGGCGACCAAATTTTGACTTTAAGACAAATTTGTTGGATAATTTCTTTTATTCTATTTAGTCTACTTAAATTACTTACTCTGTAACTCTGTTTCGGTTTTTTTTATTCATCAACATTGCAATACTCATCTCGAATACATCCAATATAAGTAAACTTGTATGATTTTTCAGTTTACACTCACACTTTTCTATAAAAAAAAATATCTCTAGATTTAATATCTTTCAAGATGACTCAGGTGGCATACCTGCCTAGAGAACGAGTGCTAAGAGAAATAAAAGAATTGATTAAAGAATTTTTAAAATTAATTTTATTGGCACAAGAAAATCTATACAATAAATGAATATTGTAAATAAGTATTGCACATCTTTGTTGCAGTTGATTCATAACACTACCTATACTATGTATATATTAAAATTAATTTTCTTAATGAAAATTATAAAAATTGCATATACCCTATGTATTTAAAATAGAATATTTAGTGTTTGAAAAAAATACACTTACAAACTGTTCGATTCTTCATCTTCTTATCGTATAATGGTAAATAAAATATAATTTTAGGAGGAGTTTTGTTAATCATGAGTATCGGCTTACAGCAGTCCTGCAAACACTCTCCAGTTAAAACAAACAAACAAAATTAACAATGGCTTTTCAAACAGTTTCAATTTTTACCTACAATTAATTAATTTTATATATATATAGTGACATTTGTTTATAGTGACACATTCATATTAAAATATCTTTACAAAAACGGGCTGAAATGTAAAAGAAAATTAATATAATTTCTTTCAATTTCTTTCTCTCTTTCACTTCTTTACACGACTAAATGTTGGCCGATTAACTAATTTTAGTGTGTGATCTTTAAGTCCTAGTGTCTAAATGCTATTTCACTTAATAAAGTACATGGAGAATTCAATTACACTTTTAGGCACGATATATGGCAAATTTGATTAATTTTCATAATTTTGTTGGCCACTTGTCAACTGTTTGACAGACAGAGGATTGTTCTTGTCATGCGGATCCGTTCCTACCGGTGACTTTTGATTCTTTAACAAGTGCTCGGCCAAATACTCTGAGGCTTTGTTATTTGTACATGACGGATGACTGCTCTCATCCTCGCTACTGCTTTGTAAATAATCTGAACTGGAGAACGACGATGAAGATGTACTTCGCGTTTCAGCAGCCGATATTACCTAAAATAAGAAAGGGAGAAAAAGATTATATTAGAATATATTTCTATACTATTTTTTAAAATTTATATGGTACAAAGTCGTTTTAAACAATAAGGAACGTTTGTGAGTGCAATGTTGTACCAACAAGTTTTATGGTTTCTGTTATTTTCTTGTTTGTTAACGTCGAAAAAGGTTTTTTTTTTCTTCGAAAAATGGCATTTCCGATATAATAATTAATGTATTTATTATATCGTACTTTTAATAATGCAACCGTGTTTTATACAAAACTAATTTAAATAAATTAACACAAACTCTAAGAAAAAAAACCTGTACAACTTATATTTTCCTTCTTTGTAAGATTTAAAGAAAAACGTTAATTATTACTAAATCCGCTTAATTAAAACGTATATATTACGACATCAACTGAACTGTCAAGCATTGTTTTGGTAAATTTCTTAAAACAAACCGAAAAACGCAAATCGTCGCACTTTATCATTATCTGCGCTCGGTGGAGAGAGCGTAAGATTTACATAAATTCCTCCGGCGCAAGAGAGTGCAACAATAGGCGAATAATTTGCTCTTCGGAGAGTGGGCTGAGTTTGCTCCGAAAACTTACTCTGCGAGAAAGTTACACAATACAAATAACACTAACTAGAATTTACTCTTTAATGGTGAAGAAAAAAAACTAGTGCGATAAAAATGTCTTATACATAGAAAATATTAATACTAAAACATCAATCATTTGTTATCGAAATGGATATCTTTGGAATTCCTTGTTAAATTATTGTTTCATTAATCGCCTAATTTTCGAAAATTGTGAAACCTTTACCAAATCCATTTACTCACCTCATTGTACAAAGCTGATTTAGGCCGATTGCCGTTGGTATTCTCCATTTTGCGAATCAGTGTCTCAATAAGCTCGGTCACCTTTTCCTTCTCGTTTAGGATGGTACCCTGGTTGGCACTCAAAATCGTATTCATAAGTAGTTTCTTGATGGTTGAACAGTTCTTTTTGTTGGTTATGGAAGATTTCTTCTTTCGTTTCTTGCGCCGCCTTTTCACCTTTGTCGTGGAGGAGTTGTTTTTGTTGAGGCTGCTCTGCTTCTTGTTGTTCAGGTCGACTGGATTAAAGGAGGAGTTGCCCGGTGTTTTTCTCGTCTCGAACGAGGCCTGAGGTGATTGCTGGTCGCTGGAGCTGAGCGTCGCCGGCGTCATCAGCTGGGGGTGCTGCACCGCGCTCGAGGACAGGTTCGTCGATGGCAGGAGCGACAAATGGCCGAGCAGGCTCGACGAGGAGGACGCCGCTGGCGACGGAGGTAGATAGTTGGGGGTGGCCTTCTCGAAGCGCTGGTGGTTGTGCATTTTATTGCCGAACGTGTCCACTATCCCAAAGGGCTCTGGATTGAAGAGAAATCGGTTCGTGTTGCTGTTGTTATGATGATGATTGAGGTTTTGGTGACTGTTCTCTGAGGTCATCATCTTCATGTGGACGTCTTTATTGCTGCTCAGCGGCATACTACTGCTCTGATGGTGATTGTGGTGATGGTGGTCGTAGATTAGAGGCTCTGATTTCGTGGCGTCGGTGATGATGTCATTCGACACCACAGACGTCCGAAAATCCTTTTTCAGGAGACTGCCCTCGCCGCTGTTCGACGCCTTCATCAGCTCCCCGTCGCTGCCCATCTTCTGAAAGTCGTCCAGCATGTGCTCAGAGCCCTTGGTGAAAGATGTTGAGTGGTCGTCCTCGTCTTCGTCGTCGTCCTCCGATGAATGGTCTTTTGATAGAAGCAGCAACGACTCCATGTATTTTATGCACTTTTTCTTTCGCCTAAATTACAAAATAGCAAACAACGCATCCAATTAGATCAGTCAATCATCCAAAAAGCCAGAGACAACAAAAACACAACACTATAAAACGCAAAATAAATTAAGATATTAAATAAAATTGGTGAAGTAGAAAAAATTAATAATCAAACTGAATGCTCAAACAGCCCTTCGTATCCTATTAAATTATCGTCAAAAGAAAATTAATAATTGTAATTTGTAAGCTCAAACAGAAAACTTGAATGCAAAACCTAAACGACTAAAACCTGATTCAAAAACAGGAAATAATAAAAAAAAACATCTCTTCAGTGATATGAAGGGCTTCTCCACAGCATGCAACAAGCAGGTCACAAGAAATACCCAAAACATTGTCCTTACAACATATCGTATACACTATTTGATATTTTGTTGATCGTCCACGATTTCAGAAATATCCAATTGTTTTGTTCTGTGCTCAACCTTATTATCATATTGGAATTTACTGTAGAATGAAAATGTATTACACATCATTATTGTTCGTACTCTTTAGGCAATTATATTCATATTTCTAATACTTTGTTCTTCGAATTAGTATTATTTTTTGTTCAAATTTATAAATGTTAAGACATTTACTAAATTTTAATAAAATTTGTATTTTCGGTTGGCTAAAAAGAGTTTCAAAAGACTATAAAAAGGAAAAATACAATACCTGCAAGGTTTACACCATTGATTTTGTTGTTCCAGCCCATAACGTGCACGGCACTTTTTCATAGAATTCCCTGCAAATAAACATAAATTAGTTACGATCTTTAGCAAAATGAAAACAATTATAATAAGAATTAAAATGAAACTGCGCCATCTATATTTGTTATCTCTTGACTATAAAATTTTACTAAATAGATAATTATTTTAAAAAAAACGGTATAACAATTTTGTTAGGTTAGTTTATAAATTTAAAACTTCTTTTTATAAAAAGAATTTAAGTTCATTTATTCGTTACTGTTTGAATATTAGTGGTTATTGTTAAATACGTCCAACAAATTCTATATTAATATTAAGTTTTAGGTATTCCGCTAAATGAATTTCTTTTATTCCTAATAAATAATACCTGAACTTATATCTGACGGAGAACCTCGATCTTTTTTCCTCTTTTTCTTCTTACTTCCATATCCGTAATTGTCCCGAGCGCTCCAACCTGGATAAAGCTCCATGTGCAATTGTCGTTCTTGCCTAGCTTTTTCATAGTACTTGCTCTGCTCTTCTCTGCTAAGAGAATGCCACTGTAAAAAAAGGAAAATATATAAATATAATGACTCAAATTGATATTAATACAACTAGATCAATACGATGAGGCATTAATGAACATTAGGGTATTTTAAAGAAGGCCCTGGTGTTTAGTAATGCTTATCGAACGTGTTTTATGTAAGATTTTATACATTTTTAAAAAATTAATACAAAACAGATCTCTCAATAAAACATAAGAAATTTACGATTCCTGTTTCATTTCTGATAAAAGAGTGAGAATTATATCTGTCGTTTCTCACTTCACATAGTTTAAACGATCATAGTTCATTAGCAAAGTCAAGACTTTTCAAAGATAGTCCCGATTTCTTCATTTCATAAAATGTTCCATTCAATTTGAAACCATTGGTTGAACAGTAAATCGTTCGCAATGAAACTGGGCTCGTATTGTGTAACTTTGTCTTGGTTTTTACATCAATTTAATTAATTTTATGAAAATCTTTAACAGAGGTAACAATTTGATGATAAAGAAAAACAATTTAGTTCTTTAAAGAATTTTTTAAGCACTTGTGCCTCAAAAATGTTTTTGTAAAAAGAAATATTTGTACCGTAATATTTATGTTGACTAAAAGGCATAAAATACATAAATATGAATCTAAATATTAAACACAAAATCAAAACTCACCCGTCGACCTAGAATTTGATTGATAGCAGCTGATTCTTTTAGAGTACATTCCGCTACCACTTTGGCTCTCATTTCTTTCATATACAACATAAATGCGTTTAATGGTTTCTTTATGTGGGGTTTTTTGTTTTGTACTAAGACTGACTTGACACTGGCGCTCGTATTGCAATTGTTCAAATCACTTCCGATGCCGTCCTTCGAGAAGAGGGTTATATTCTTTTTCGAGTCTATTCCGTACTTGTCGTGGAATGCAGCAGACAGACTTTGGTCCAGCGTCTTCTCACTATTGCCCATCGACTTTGCCTCTACCGCTGCCGCCAGGGCAATACTCTCCTTCTCCGCCTCCGTGAGACACAGCTTGTTTGTCGTCTTCTTGTTCGAGGCGGGCGACAACAGCTTCGGATCACAACTCTGAGACAACGAGGACGACTTCTTTTGGCAGTCATTGGCCGTGTCACTCGACAATGGTCCATCTGATATTTGGGGATACGAAATATATCTGCAAATAAAATCAACACATTATGGTCCACTCCTCTAAAAAACAAGAGTTTAATTTCCAAAAACATTATCAATTACTTTGAAATCAGATTGTTTCCCGTCTCAAAGCCATTCAGCCAGAATACTATGTTTTTTACTAGCATAAGTTGGCGATAAAAGCTATCGATATCTGTTGATGTTACATTCTCATTCCCGTCAAATTGAAACTTTTCACTAAACACTGCGCTCGGTCGCAAATCTTTAACGCACAGATTTAGGGGCTTATCATTCGCCGTATCACTCATTATTAACAAATTAATTCGGATTGTAATGAAAATTAACACAAATCGATTTTCAAATGCAGGATGATTTAATGCGCAAACTCCAAACTTCGCACACAGTTCAATTCAATGAGAGCCATTGTTATTTGTTTGCAAAAACGTCTTCTTATCCATTATAAAGAATCAGAACTGGGAATCTGTTCAAAAGTAGTAGACATTCGAATACTTACTTTGCTAATTTGTTTTGGGAACTGCCTTGTGGAATTAACATGTAACCCGGCTTCGATGAGTTCTCAAGACCCGTTTCGGCATTTAAAGGTGGAAGGGGATAAGAACTAATGTGCGACAAGTGATTTACATAGTCTTGATAGGGACTGCTCGACAGTCCCGGTGTAGAGGAGGTTGAATGCGGTAACAATAACTGAGGAAATCTTATTGAATTAAGGTCGTGCCGATTGGGATGGGTCCCGAACGCCGAATTCCGAAACCCCGCAACCACCGCTGCCGTCGAATACATTGAGGGTCCGTGCCAATGAGGGGATGCAGTTATCTCTGGTCCCAGCAGAGAATACGGAGAATGATACTGGTGCGGGGCTCCTCCGACACCGTAATGTGCCGATCCGAATGGCGTCCCGTAAAAAGATGAAGGGCCTGTAATATTATTGAAATCATTGAAAATGAAAACAGAAATAAAAGAAAAGTAATTTTAAATTTGGTGATAAAATTTAAAATTAAACTTTCATACAACTATTCTATTTTTTCTATAATTTTCTTAATATTTTAAAAAGTATTTAAGCTTTACTAAAACTATATTGAACAAATATGATTGAAATAATATTTTCTCCAAGCGACAAAAGCATTTTGCTCTCTAGATGTCGTTAATTCAACTACAGTAACTACCAAATAAAATGGACAACTCCAAAAACGTTACCGATATTTTGGATTTTTATTAATTCGTAATATTAGTATGTTTTGTAATTTCTATTTTTTTTATATAATAATCATTTTTCCAAATTTAATATATTTTAATTTTTTTTAAATTTCGTTTATATCATTAAACAAAGGTATGATTGCGATGCACTGTATGGTTATTGAAATTAAATTGATTTGTGGACAAATGCACATATAAATTTATTTAATTATATTTAAAATTTCTAAATGTTAAGTTCTATTTCACTTTATTTTCTTTTTCATACCCTCATTCTACGGTATGAGGGGAGAATTATATCTTATCGTCTCTTACTTGCACACAGGAAATATCATCTCCATCATGTGTTTAAATGGTTTCTCATTCGCACAAATACTTTTTTCAGTCCCTTGAAATTTAATCTATCCGTTTAAACCTATAAAATCCATTAATTGCAATACGAATTACTATATAGAACTATATATAACTTTTATATAAATTTGTTCCATTAAATTAATTATTTTCACGGAGATATTTAATGTCATAACAGTTATAACCTAGGAGACTTTAAAATCACGAGTAATGCGAGTATTTTAATAAAAGCGCTTACGTTCAATTATAGTTATCTACCGTATTTTATACAAGACTCAAATAATTTTTTACTGAATTATCACAAAAAAAAATTAACTTAAGGCTTTTAAACGACAGAACAAATATCTGTATGATATCATTAATTTTATGCAACCAAAATACATTAAACATAGATTTAATCTTAACACCATGATTTAACATAATTTTTAAAAGACTGGTTTTACTTTTCTTTATTGATTTATAAGAACACACTACAGTCAACAACAATCAAACTGATAGCACTGATTTAAGGTTCGATAAAAACTTACCAATAGGTTTCGGATCGATTCTGTACGGAGGAATGCCACAGTGAGCGGGGGGTGGTGACGAGTGTCGTGGACTGGGCCGTGGTTGTTCCGAATTATTTGAGGGGTAGATAAACGACGGAAAACCAATTTTATTTGGCTGTGGAATAAATAAGTTATTATTATTGCCTGTACATAAGGACGAACCGCCCTTAATTGTGCGCAATCGCATTAGAGCCTAACACCATTCACATTTGTTGAACATAATCTTATAAATGGGAGATGAGATGTTAAAGAACAAATTCGAAAGTTGCAAAACATTCATTTTATAGACATGAACTTGTTCTTGAGAAAAATCGTTAATTTGATTATTAAATTTGAAGGTATGAAGAAAAAACAATTTATTCTCGTTTTTAAAATATTAATCCACTGGTAAATTATATAGTTATAACTTTTGCTATAATTAATTGTTCCTTTCTAGATTATCGATTATAATTCCTAAATAAAAATATTTTTCCGCAATCCCGTGTTGAATTAATTTGACATTAATTCTTCGCTTGTGAAAATTTTGCTATTTTTTCACATGTTAAAAAAGTAATAATTTACGAATAAATTTATTTCAATGTAAAAATTCAGTTGCCAGATTTTGCCCAAAAACTGTACATTTTTGGGTCCAGGACATAGATATAGGTTTTTAATCGGATTGCAAAAAAATATATCTTGCTCGGGTGTAATGTCCGTTTGTACTTATCGAGTGGCTGATATTTCACATTTGTTTTTTCGTTAAAAACGTCAGATTTTAGAGCGTGTCATTTTTTTTTTATTTCCAAAAATACATAAATAAATCTCGATAAATAAGGAAAATAATAGATTGCGTATAAATAAAAATAATGGTAATAATAATCATTTCAGTACATTTTTATGATTATCTAATTTATAAATTTTAATAACAAAATTAAATATTTTAAACACGAAGAATTTGTCAAGTTAGTAATAAATACAGCTATATGCATAATCAGTGTTTCTCCCTAAAGATATCTTTTTGAAATCTCATGAATGGTAGATTTTGTCATTGAATTAAGTTTCGATATTTTTTTCTTTTTAACGTTTCAAAGTTTCCGCAATTCAGATTAAGGGAACGAATTTAGACAATGTTCAAATTTAAGAGGAATTATTGAACAAAATGTAATTTAATATGTCTTAAGACTTCAAATACAGTGGACACCGCACTCCGGGGCCGGGGTGTTTTGTCCGTATTAAGCGATTGGCTGTATTAAGGAATTATTCATATAAAAGAATGAATTCTCTAGGTAAAGTCTTAAATATGTAATGTGAATAAAAGTAAAAAGACAGAGTTGTCATTTGCACCTGTTTTCGCAACTCTTTGCAGTTGTGATCATGTCCATAGAGTGGCCAAATAAAGCTATATGGTTGGTCACATTAAGCAATACATACTTACACTCCTGCAAGAAGTTGAATACATTCATTTTATTGAATTCAACTATCAATATCTTTGGTATTTTCCATAATTTAAAAAATTCTTCTTCAAGCATTTTTGAATAAAATTGTATATAATTGTTAAAAATAACACCAAAACACTCAATAATCAAAATTACCATAATTTACAAAAGATTTGTTAATCTGTATATTTTATTACGCAGATAGTACTGCAAAATCAAAAAAATATCAATTTTTGAAACGGTTTCTTCAGTTATTCGAAATTAAAAGTGCTAAAATTCGTATTTTTATTTAAAACTTAGCTATGTTTTAAAAAATATAAAATTCAGAAAGCCACTTAGTTAAACTATTATACTGTAAAGAAAATCTCACAAATTTTATTGGTTTTAGCAGTACAATCGAATACCAGAGATATTGATGGTTGAATTCAATAAAACGAATGTATTCAACTTCTTGAAACGGAGTGTATATCCTGCCGTTCCTAGTCATTTTAGCTGGATAAATCGATTGTCCGTATTAATTGTGGCTATAATAATTGACGTCTACAGTATTTTAAAATGAAAAAATGTATTGTTTGGATGAGAAGTTTTATTTTCGAAAACAATAAACAAATTTCCTATTTTCTAATAAAAGACCATTTTAGGACAATATAACAAATTGTGTAATTGTAATAAAATGTAATTCTTTTACAATCAGAAACAACTAATCTAAAAGTAACATTTGGAAAACATTATTTTAAAACGTTATTAAAACACTTTTTTCGAAATTTACATTGTCAAATATATTTAAAATATATTGTGAATTCTGTTATATTCTTCAATAAAATTGAAGATATTTTGATTAAAAAAAATTAATTTTGAAATGCATAAAAGGAAAGGAAATAATCCGAACGACTGACTACAAGAAGATAAACGTATTTATTATTTGACACCTGAAGACAACAAGTGGATTAGGAAGGAACCCCTGTACATTTGTTCCCCTAATTTACTACGAACCCTGCTTAGAACTACTCGTACATTGGTTAATTTTGTATATAATGGAAATTGTAAATATCTGTCTTCCCTATGTATTCAAAAGTAACAATAAATAAATTGTATTGTCATATACTTTCAATACGAGCACAGAGTTGTTCTTTTATTTTCTAATGTTTTTACTGTGCGGATATCACTGGGTTTTAATTTAAAACTAATTATATTCGTTGTCCAAATAGTTTCAATTTTAAATTATTAATAATTTTTAATATTGTAATTTGGCGAAGCAACAAACAAGATTTGAAGAATAAATTTGATGCGACAATTTAAGGATATTTTAAAGTTTTAAGCAAATTTGTCTGGTTCTTGTTCAATAATTAACATTTAGTTTGAATTCATTCATTATATTTAAAAAATAATATTTTTAAAACAAATGTACATTTAATTCGCATCATACAAAATGTTTTTTTGAGCGGAATGTTTTAATACAATATTTTTTTATTCTTTTTTTACAAATTGCAATCGGTGCAAAATACAAAAGCAATATTTATAGAGAAATTAAATAGAAAAGCATTATTCACTTCTTTGTGAAATGATTTCTTTACATATAATAAAACTATTAAAAATATGATTTATCAATAAATTCTAGAATATTTTAATATCTACAAATTTGAGATAAACGATACTTTTATAAAATTGGAAAATTTAAAAACTATAAACTCATTAAAAGTTCAAAATTCCTATTAAATTGAAATAAATACAGTTTCAAAACGTCTATATTTTAATTAATTCTATCTTATTATATTGCTTTGTAAGCTTATCGTGGTTTTAATTGGCATAATTAAAATAAAATTTTAATCAATGTATAATTTTTCAAATTTAAATATTGTTATTATACACTAACGCACAAAAGTGGATTCCTGAAACTTATTTAAATATGTTTCTACAATTCCGTAATAAATGAAGAAATTTGTCTTGATATAAAAAATTACTCGTCATTTTTATCCTAAACTAGGCATGGCCTAGTCTTGAGATTCCGTCAAATATTTTTAAAATAACCTTTTTCCAATGTTTTGAAGAGAATTGCTAAAAAATGATGTTCTACTCGGGTTTAAATCCCGTTTTACCGAGGAAAGTGAGTTTTTTTATCCCTTCCAAGTTTAAAAGAAACACAAATAATTATTTCATTCATATTATTCAAATCTAAAAAAGTTCACTCTTTTTAAGAAATAATTACAGGTTGATTACACCCAGTCCTTTTTTCGTTTACTTCTTCAATGTTTCTGTTTTGGAATAATATTTCATATACAGTGGACGCCGCTTATTAGGACCACTCTGGGACCGTCATAAATTGGCCCTATTAACCGATTGGTCCTTTTAAGCGATTGGTCAATAAAAGCTAGAATTTGATCTGTAAGCAAAGATTTTTAAAGTTGTACGACTATGTACATATGTATATACATTTATATGTGCTAGGAAAATTATTATTTATTAAATAATAATTGTTCGATATGTTTAAAATAATTCAATCGTCAATGATGTGTACAAGTATTGTGTCTTGTCAAGCAAACAAATTTGAGCGGTAATTCTCACCCGATAATAACAAACGAAGAGACGTAAATAAAAAAACGGAACGAATTTGGCAATCTATTTAACAATTAAATACGATTCTGTATGCAGTGATGAACACATTGATGAACCAAAAAATTTACAACAGAGAGACGTGTAAACTATTGCGTTGCCATCAAATCGACAAACACAAACATGTGAGGAGATGTTTTTTGCGATTTTTCCTACTCTTCACTATTTCAGTCGATTAAATAAGCGCAGGGCAC
>JXOV01001670.1:12332-23145 GCA_001014945.1 Clogmia albipunctata
TATTAACCGTGGTCCTAATAAGCGGCGTCCACTGTATTACTTATTCATTTTTATGTAAAAAAGGCAGGTTTATTAAGCATTTCTATAAAATTCTAAAATATGGAGTACAAATTTAAAAAAATACCTTTAAGAAAATTAAATAATTACAAATCAACAACATAAGTTGTGCTAAACCATGAAGATTAAAACAGGATGCTTAAGATGAATTCTCAAAATTTTAATTTAAAGCTGTTAATATTTGTAATATACTATTGTGCCGTGTAAAAATATAAATATAATTTCAGCCAAATTTTACCTGTTTATCTTCATGGTTTAGCGCAAGTATTAATAACTAAAGAAAGTAAATAGATTTAATTTATTTTTATTTTATTTATCACACTAAAAACTAATTAATTTTGTATAAATTATATACGCTTTAATGAAAAATATACAAAAAACGTTCTTATTTACGATTTGGGTTTTTTACCGATATATTAACAAGATAATGAATAAACTATCTGTATATTATATATATTTTCTGATAAGCGTTTTATTTATTATTGTTCCCATACTAATCAATAATTATCAATATATTCAAAACATTATATTTTGTTCTCAACTTATTATGATTAAGAAAATATAAACAATAAAAAGATTGCCATCCTTCATCTAATATAAAAATAAAAAACATAGTTTTAACAGAAAAATAATTATGAATTTTAACTACGAAACGTGTAGGAAAAATGAACCATAATTAAAATCGAGTAGAGTTCTAGAAAACGAATGAAATGAGTTTACTAATAGATACGAGCGTTTAATTATGTGTTTTCCCAACAAGTTTTTTACAAAATTTTATACAATTCGCATAGTTATTAGCTATTTTTCCGCGAAATATGAAGTAAAGAATAAGATGACAACCCAGTACTAAATTAAGATCTAAACACATAAACTAAGGGAAGAAGTTGTCAAGTGAATAGAAATTTAGGTTTCAATTTTTTAAATATATCACGGATATAGAGCATCAAGCACTGTATCACTGATATTCCTAATCATTTAAACCACATTTATCATTTAGAAGCCAGAACCAACATTTGAGACAAATTTTTCTTTTTGTCATTTAATGTGAAAAAATTAAACTGATTGGCCTACTTTATTACAGAGACATAAAAAAAGTTAAAGTAAATTTTCATTCTACGCTACTAAGATAAAAAATTATAATTTTTAGTAGTTGAATTTTGGTACAAAGTACTAATTTCGTGTATTTACACAATTTTTAATTGTCTGCGCGTATTAAATTATACTTTATTTAACACTGTACGATTATACAACAATTTCTAGAAGAAGCATTGGCTACTAAAATGTAAACATTTTTCAACAGAATTGTATAAAATACATTTAAAAATGAAAATAATAGAACACTTTTTAAATATAAAAAAATTCTAAAATTAGAATTCTAAATTCTAGTTTAGAAAATTGTGAAGAAGGTATAATAGCCGAATTACATGGTGCTCAACACCACCAATACTTAATGCAATACTAATTGTATTTGCAATTAGAGGGGGAAAATAAGGGGTGGAATTTTCAAACAATTCAGATCTGCAGCGGCACATCAAAGAAATTTGTACAATAATATTTTCAATATACTGTTATATGCCGGCAACATCAAAGGATTTTTGAGGGCTTGTATTGAATTGAAGTTACAGGGGGTTGAAATGTTTTTTTGTTCAGTACATCTAATCTTTTTTATATTTTAATTTGAAGGACAGCGAACTAGTAGAATTTAATTCCCCTTTCCTCATCCTCCTCCTCCCTGAGCAAATAATGATGTAATGATATAGTAATGATTGTGATGAAAAATTTAAAGAGTGGTTCCCATTGTCTACGGTTAATCATGCCATAACTAATGTGACATAATTTAAAAGGAGCACGAGACTGATTTAGGACAAAGTATTAAACGATCTCGCCATTTACTGCCATTAACAGGTGGTTTATGGCGAAATATAATAACAAGGATATAATATGTACAGCAGTGGAAAATATTATTTTTTTTCAATATTTAATCTCATTTGATTATACAACTAGATCGACAAGATTAAGCATTATTAAACACGAGGGTCATTTACAGTAATAAGCGTAGAGTGTTTTTTTAAAAAAAAGCCCGGATGTTTGATAATGCTTATCGACCGTGTGTTATACAAAATTTTATACATTTTAAAATAAAATAACACAAAAATCTAAAAAATTCTTTTTGAATTTTTGTAAAAAATATATATTGCTCTGTTCCACATGAGTAAAATCTCTATACATATTCAAATACACTAGTTTCGCAATTTCGTTTAACTCTATTTTCTATGCACCGATGACTAAATTTAGAGTAACTGTTTTGGTAATCGGTATTGAGAAATCAATAGTGGTACAAATTCTAATACTTGGATTCAATGATGTCTGAGAGAGTGAGATATATTAAATAAAAATGCGAGATTTCTCCCTTTCATTTAAATGTTCGTAAATGTTTTACAGTAAAAACTCCAGTATCAAAATAACTTTCATATAAATTGATTATTTTTATTTACGGAGGTCACACTTTAATAATAAAAAAACACTATTGCTTTAAAGAAATCTTTAAAAACGACTTTGACAGAACAAATTTTAATGTCCTATCAATTTTAATAAATTAAACATATTTTCCATAAAACTAGAAAAATGTTAGAAAGACATTTAAAAAATAGAAAATAGTTCTAATCCTAATTGAGTCAACAAATGTAATGAATAGTATTGATAGGCTTCCATACAATAGACAAATGGACATTAATAAAGGTATTACCAAGATTACGTATAAATAAATTAACGTGGCATTAATTTTTCTAATCAGATTCACTTACCAAAGCTAAGGCGGGATTCCCAGGGTAGGTAGAATAAGGAGACATTATGTGATATGTCATGTTAAATGGGGTCGGATGACTTGATACTAATATTGACGGTTGTGGGTGCTCCAACTTCTCCGCTATAGAGCAAGCAAAAAAAGAGAAAACATTAATTTTGCGTAAATATTTAATACAATCCAATGACAAACCTGCAGGTTTTCCTCCGCATAATACATGATTATCCCTATTAGAAAGAACGCCCTTCCCTGATTTGTCCTGCGAATAAAAAATAAGTAAATACAATAATAAGAACAGAGATTTGTTATAATTTTAAATTCCTAAAAAATGGTTGCTGAAAACAATCTTACGAGTAAACTTAACAACGTAGTCCTTGAAAGTATTGATCCGAAAAATCTCAGTCAGTAAATAATGAAAAATGGCTTCAGCACAGTTTTTTAAATACGCGTGCCTAATCATTAAGGGTTGAATGGTACTCGTGAAACAAAAGATTGCACGCATACAATCCCGCAATCCAGATGCACGTTAATTAAAAACCAAAAGCATATCGTTCATGCTTTCCGTAAATGGGACAAATCATATTTTCTATATGACAACGACGATTTAGTATTTTTTATGCTTTCATAAACACAGTCTCTAAATAAATGTTATATAGTCGCGTAAATAGTATACCGGAATCACATAGAATTATGGTCCTTAAAAATATATGAGTTACGTTGTTTTCAAACCAAATTTCCCTACTCGATAATTCGAAACTTGAGGAGCTTCTTACTTATTTCAAATGAGTTTGAATTGCCGCGTGGTTTTGTTAAATAGCAATGTTTTTTTTGTTCGAATTACTGAGAGCATGTATTGATCTAGTTTGATATATCAAGAGATTTTGTAGGGACCTCGTGATAACTTTGAATTATTGAGATATTCGAATTGTCGAGAGTTATTTGTATTTTATTTAATAGCGCCGTGTATGTAATAATATTGGTTTGGTGTTCAAATATAAATAAAGTTTATTATAATTCCAAAGTATTGTTTTAACTTTCATTATATTTTTCCCAATTTTGATATAAAAAGTACTTGTTTTCATTAATTTATGCTTCAATAAAAAGTGAAACTTTTCTTATTCTAGTCTGAAGAATGAAACATCAAAATGTTTCATTAAATGTCATGTTTCTACAAAATGCCCCCAGAGTATTAAAGTTTTTTATTGATGTAGAGATACTATATCTTAAAACCGTTTAAAAAATAAGTTTTTCTGGTCTTCAAAATAGGCCTCCATGGATTCGATTCGACTCAAAATTCCGCCTAGCGAGTGACTTTTTTAAACGTGGAAATTGGAAGAAGCAAGGAAGTAAGTGTGGCAAATACGACGAATAGGGTCGTAGTTCGTTGCCTAATTTGACCGAGTCAACGACGGAGATTTGCCGTTCTATCTCAAATCCAGCCCGCAATAGCGCCATAGTAAACTCGTGTAATCGTTTTGTCTCCAAATAATCTGCATTGATATCACATTAAGAATCCTAGAAAACTGCAGCCATTATATGTGGGCGGGCTGTAATTGTGGATGTCTTTCGAAAATCCTTCTATAACGTTTTTATATGATATGTCGAATTATTTATATTTAATATTGGTCTCAACAAGTATATGAATAACTATTCTTATATGCCCATTTGAAAAGTTGGTACGAATTCTATTTAAAGTGGTCCATAGATTTCACTTGAAGTCAAAACTAAGGACTTCATCCGTCAGATCCGTAATAATACCACCATTTGTCGGTGAATTTTCTCCCCACGACTGCCCTCGTCTTACCTTATCTGATTGCTATCGTGTTTATGTGTTTAAAAATGATTCATTATGTATCTAAACATAAAATTACATTTAATTTAAATGGGCGGATTGATTGGCATCTGTTAACTAATAATCTAGTTGTTATTAATTAACTACTAATAAGCCGAAACCCGAAATGATTCACAAGTTAACAAGTAATAAAAAGGAATTAAAAACTTAACAATAAGAACAGGAATAAGAGAGCAATCTAACACCATTTAATACCTCACAAAATGAGTCTGAACAGTTTAGTTGAACAGATTATTATATTTTTAAAGAGTAAAAACTATTTCGAATTCATATAACAATATTTTCCACATAGATAATAAAAGAAAATTTGAAGGAATACGGAATACGTTGGTATTGTATTTCATTCGCTTATTCAACTTAGTTCGCGGGAAATAAGACTAATATTTGAATAGTTTTAAGGTTACGCACACAGTCAACCGTGTTTCAAGATTGGTAGATTCTTTACATTTGAATGTATAGCCATTTCGTTCTTCCGACGATACACAGACCGATTATTTTGAATTTTCTTTTATTCACTTTAAAGGAAACTTTACTCAAAATTTAAGTTTTTTTTAATAATTATACTGAAATATATACTTTCATAGTTTTTTTAAAGACTTATTAGGTATATTCAACGCTGAAATAGTTTTTATTAAATCAATGTAAATTTTCTTCTTCTGGCTCTATAGCTTCCTCAACAATTCGTCTCCATTTTGGGCGATTCGCTCTTCTAACCGGCCACACATCGATTGTCATCGTCGAGATGTCCATCTATCGCCTTCGTGGACGTTAATCATTGAAAAATAACCAATAATGACTTTAATTTTTTGGAATTATAAATTTAATAGACCACAGTGGTACATTTTTATTTTTAGAGAGAAATGTATTCTTTCACAGATAATTCCTAATCATTTGGCAATGCTTCAATTATCACCGTAGATTTTCCATTAAGTTCTAATTATTTCATAGTTTTTTTTAATGCAGTTCATTTATTATTTCATAGATTATAAACGTGTATATAATTCGAATAACCAATGTTGGATTTAAGTATATAATTATAATTTCTGCTCTATTAAAAAATTTTCAATAAATATTAAAATAAATTTTTGTCAATATTGAAACTAAGAAAAGAAGTTAAGAAGACCTCTCTGCATAAAGTAATTTAAAAATATTTTGGTTAATCATGAAAATTATTTTGTATTTTAAAGCAAATTACTTTACCAATCCATTATCAAATTATGATTGAGCTATGAGTGGATTCGCAGAATTTACCGACATCACTAACAGTAATGGAATTCCAGAACTTTTTTTTATCTATTTTTATCATTATATTCGTTATCTAGCTTTTAGTTTTTATTATATATCGATTTAAACTAATAATTGATTTTAATACAAAGTTTGGGTGATTTGTATTGTATGTTTTCAAGAGAGGTTGATAATCTAGTTATAAATTCATTATTTTGATTGTAAAATAGTTTATTTTTATTATAATAAGGCAAAAGTTGCAATATTTTATTTTAAATATGTAAATACCAACATTCTAAATATTATTAGACAATGTGAACACGTCATTTGATCATTGATTTATATCTTATCTTCCAGGAAAACACTACCGCCCAAAAGTTTTAGTGCACCTGTTTAATATTATATGTATGGTACTACTGATACAATGTATATTTTTAAAGATAAAATTTAAAATAAATTTCCCTTTCAATTCCTGCAAGAAAAATCGGAAGTAGTCTCAACCTTAACCCACGGGATTTTGACTTTTCATTGACCATTTGTTTCCAGTGTATTATTAGTCAATTAATAGCTTCTAGGTCGATTGAAAAAGGATCCAGTCAACCCTACCCGCCCAGGGCTGGAACCCATAGCCTACAAGGATGCAATCGAGTGTTATTNAGAAAAATCGGAAGTAGTCTCAACCTTAACCCACGGGATTTTGACTTTTCATTGACCATTTGTTTCCAGTGTATTATTAGTCAATTAATAGCTTCTAGGTCGATTGAAAAAGGATCCAGTCAACCCTACCCGCCCAGGGCTGGAACCCATAGCCTACAAGGATGCAATCGAGTGTTATTGAAGAAGTTTATAATAAAATGCATAACAGATAAATCTTTTTATTCCAATATTTTAAGCAGAATGGATTCATACATTAAAAATAAAACAGGTGAACTATATAAAGTAAAGAATTAATTATTAAATTGAAAACTTTAGAGAATTTCACACTTTTCACTTGTTGCGTTTTTAATAAGAATTTCCATTTTGATATTGGAAAATATATCATTTTAAAAAAATAATTATATTATTTTCATTGTAAAGAGGAAAGAATGAAATTTATAAAAATTACAAAATAAGCTAAATAGTTTTTAGAGTAGCATTTGCAAAGACTTCCCTATTTAATGAAATTTTTCAAAATGAATACGCACACGTTAATTTAAAAAAATACTAGATGTTGGTGGCAAAATGTGATCACGATGTCTCAAAAATGCAAAGGTTTTGAGAAAAATTAAAACTAAATATTTGAAACTTTCTTTGATGATTGAATTTTACCTATTTTGAAAAAAAAACACAAGATTTTGTTCAATGTCAAAATAGAACCTCTTAATGGTGAAAAAAGGAAAATTCAATCATATTAATAATAAAATCTCGCACCAGAACTTCAATAATACATTGTATCGCCAATATTAGCTTAATCCACGAGCAAATGTTAAAATTAGATTTAAATTTGAAAGACAAAACTAGGAACTCAAACAATCCCATTATATCCTCCCTGTATAACTAAATTATAACCCATTAAGTTTTTTTTTCTTTCTTTTTTTCCCTCTCTATAATACAGTCATAAATTCAATAAAAATATTTAGCCCACAAAATTTAACAATATATTTACAAGACAACCAATAATAAATTATATGTACTTTATAAACCCAACTTAACATTGTCTGCTCATTACCCAACGGCACTATGTAATCATTGTAAAATACTGTAAATATGAAAACAAAAAATTGAATAAAGATATTTTATATAATAATAAAATCTCAAAATAAAATATCTTTATTAACAAATTTCGACCGCTCCGATACTTTTGCACGGTAGTGTATATTGCTCTAATTTGGCATTTCCTGTTTTATACATTCTATTTAAAATTATACACAAATTTCACAAATGTGTGAAGGCATTTATATCGATCTTTAATTTTTACAATAGTAAATATTAATAAAAACTATTAGATATTCTGTAGAAGAAGTTCTTTAAGATATTTTAATTTTTGAAAGATTTACCAGCAATTTAGCATACTATGCCAAAAACAAATTTTATAAATAAAATATTTATTTTTTGATTATTCCAATGTTATTATTATTATCGCAAATTAGTAGTACAAAATGCGATATAGTAAATAATTAATGCGATATATGAATATAAATAATTGGGAACGGGAATAGATAAGGAATACTTTTATCAAAAAACAAATTTTCATAGATATTGCAGATATTTTATCTAAAGAATAGGATTAATATTTATAAGTATTTATTATAGATATTCAGTTTATTTTGGGCCTAACACTTAACACCTTAACAACAATTTTATTTATTTCTGATTATTTTTAAAATGAGAAACAACAAATTTATTTAACTTTCACCGTAAAATTAAGTGCAGTTTTATTTAACTCCGTGTTTTTAAATAAAACATGTGGACAAATTGAAAAATAAGGAAATTGCACTAAAAAAGCATCGCCATTAAAAAGAATCGGTAAAATTTGGTTCAAATTATATTTATATTTTTACATGGCACAAATACTACTACTCAAATCAATAGTTTTAAATTAAAATTTTGTTAAAACTCAAATTTAAAGAAGGTTCACTTGAAAATCTGATAACTGCCATTATTTTACTGAGGACACATTTTCAGGATCCTGTTTCAATCGTATTTTAAAATTTCAATTTCAAAATCAAATGACCTCTTACGACGTCATTTTGATGTAAACAAATTTGTATAAATTGTCAATTCTGTGAATGAAGCAAGTTGGTTACTAAGATTTATTTTGAATTGGACTAAGAAATTTTCAGTCACAAACACAATAAAATAATGGACGAAAAGAAGAAAAGATTAAATGGGGTTTTGATTTGTATGAAATTTGGCCTTGTTTGGTCTTCTAGCGATGCTTTAATATATAAAATTGTTCATTCTGTGAATAAAGTCAATGGATAACCTGATTATTTTGGAAATATCCGATCCCAACGCCTACCAAACACGATCGAGGCATTTGATTGTTTTTCCTAATGCCGATATATTTGTATACTTCACTTGGCTTATAGTTATCAATAATTAATATTTATGTACATTTTGTAATATACTATAGATCATTCAATTATAATCTTTTGAAGAATTAGATCTTAAAAATTACGATCTTGAGTCTTTCTGAAAATTGCAAATGGATGGAGAAGAGGTAGGAAAATGGCAAAATTTTGGAACTTAACTTTTGAATAGAGGCCTAAATGGTGAGGTTGCATTGAGATTTAATCGATCTTCCTTCCGAGAAAATGTTTTACGGTTTATTGAAAATAGGTAACTATTCAATTTCACGCCCTTTGTTTATTGTTTAGATTCTAAACTCTAATTTATAGAAAAGAGAAATAGAGACAGAGGAGATTTGTATACAATAATCTATTTTATCTAAAGAGACCTACAGACGTTTGTTGCGTAACAAAGCAGGGGATCGGTAAACAAACAATACGAAAAAAATCACTGGACAGAATTCGTTCGGTTTTGAAAACATTCTGCCATTGAGTTGAGAGCGAGCGAGTGAGTAGTGAGTGAGTCCGAGAAAACAAGGCTGGAAGAATCTGGCGAGGAGAAGGCATGGAGAGAAGACGAAGAGGAATAATAAGACAGTGAAAGTACGAACGAAGGTGTGGAGGAGAAGAATTCGGAGAAAAACAATTCTTGTGAAAAGGACTACGGTGGTGGCGGTGGTGGTGATGATTGTTGGTTTTCAGGTAGAAGAGAGATTCAGGTTGATCATCAATTTTGGGCACAACAAAACAGTTTTGCATAAATAAGTACAACAAATAAATAACGGCCTCTTGATGATTCAATTCAATCGAGAGAGAGAGAGAGAGAACTGTTTTTTTTAAAGTTTTTTAGTTGTGGAGGGATTGAATTTTTAAAAACAGCACTAAATTTAACTCAACTTAAAACAACCAAAATTTAATTAAAGCAGCCAAGGGAGGAGAAAAAACAAATACATTTCGTTTCTTCTTCTGTTTACACGTACCTCGTTCTCTGTCAAGTGGATTAGACTCGACTTCTCTTCGTACAAATTCTGTTCACTGATGAAATTCTCGTCGTCTCTTTCGCCTTCATCTTTGAAAATCTTAACTTCATCGGTGCTTCCCAGGTCGTCTACAACAATAACCGCCGAACTGGTTTCATTCGCTATAATTCCTTTTGTGCTTGTCTCCTCGTAGACAGCGGCGGCGGAGCCAGCTTTTTCTTGCAAATACGTCGGTTTCGTCGCCAGCTTCGGCTCCAGGTCCACGCCGCTCTTCGACACCGCCGGCTCTGAGCCGATTTTCTCCAGGGACATGGACAGGATGCCGTCGTCGTCCTCGTCCAGCCTCGAGGCCGGAGGCAGTCCCTTGAGCGACGACGACGACGGCGGTGCAGGAGGCTGAGCCTCGATTTTGGTTTTGTTGCTAAACAGACCACAACTCTCGCCACCATCATTTTTGTTCACCATTTTCACTCACTCGTCGGGAGGACAACGGACTTTTTGGCACACAACACTCGGATTCAGGAGGGATCGATCGATCTCTCTTCTTTTCGTCGTCGTCCAAAATTTACACCCGAAAAATAAAAACAAAAATTCTCTGCTTTATCACCAACACAAGCACACCGTTCTATTGAAACAAAAATGGCGGTAGTACTAGAATCAATTCATATTGATCACTTTTTCCGCGGCCGATTCTCATCCACCTCCGCTCGCTAACGCCGGTAAATCTCCACGGAAGACACTTAATCCACTGCCGCAATCGAAAGCCGCCGCCTTTTCCGGGGCGCCATCATCACAACTTGCCACAAAAACGTAAATTCCAAAACACCCCAAGATTTCTTCTATCCAC
>JXOV01001671.1:0-12753 GCA_001014945.1 Clogmia albipunctata
TTCAGCTTTTATCTGTGTGTTGGAAGACGAATTAATATAAAGATGTTAAAAAGTACAGTAATTTCTTAATTTATCAGCAAATTCGTATTAGCTTCTGGATTTAATGTATAAGCCATTTTATTCTTCGACGAATCAACAACCATTACAGATCTGGGTCTAATCAATTGGTTTTACGTAATCAAAGTTATCAAATGACATATCTATTCTTTTGCCAATCTTTCACAATTGACAATTGAATACCATGTTTTTTACGAATCCTTTTTTGTTATGATTTAATTAACACCATATTGGCAGGTTTTTGCCACCGAAATAGAACACACGTACTACGAAGAAGACCATCCCTTTAATAACTTTCATCTGTATCCATTCGTTGAACAACAGCAGATTACTAGTATCATAAAAAGATCCGGTTTATCTCTTTGATTCTGTGCACTCAAGCTTTAAAAATAATAATAATATTATACAATAATTTTTTTCACCACATTCCATTATGGAACTAGGGGTAGTCTCAACCATCAGGTGTTAGACTTTACGTGACTGTTTGTTTTCAGTGTATTATTAGTCAATTAATAGAACCTACATCAGTTGTAAACGGATCCAGTTTTATGATTCGCTAGGAATATTTTTGGCAATGTTAGTGATATACACAAATGAAAATTTTTTCACACTAGAAAAATATCCGCCCGGGACTCGATCCCACGAACCCAAGGAGGCAGTCCAGGGTGTCAACCACTAGACCACAGAGGCAGATTGGAAATCAGCTTTGAATCACTGTCTGAAATCGAATAAAAAGTGTGTATATCGTCCTGGATCCTATTTTTAATTGCATATGAATTTCGCGTACCAGTATTCGTTTCCATATCAAAAATTCAAGGGGCGTTCATTTGTGCTTTATAAGTGTTAATGCATTAATTATTTGCTATCACTTTATTAACAGAATGGACAATTCAACTACATTTTTTTGTAAAAATGACATCTTAAAAGGTCATTCGATTTTTTTTAAATACTATTCAGAGCAGAATTCTAAGATGTGTTCTTAAAAAAATAATGATAGTTATCATATTTTTTACTGAACCATTCTTTAATATTAGAATATTTTCAAAAATAAATTTTTTACAGCATGAACGATATCTTCAATTTTTGATGTACTGGGGCGTCCAGACCGAGGTTTGTCATATTACTTGACTCGTGCCAAGTCTTTCCTTTATTATTTACATTAATAGAATACAGTTGTAACACCAAAACAGGTGTAAAGATTGAATATGTCATAAATAAATTAATTATACTTTATATTTAGAGTTATATTAACTTATAAAATAAAATTATATTTAAATGAACGACAAATTTATCATCTTAAAATGCTAACATGAAATTTAATTATGTATTGTAGAATTTGGCATTAAGCACACCATGTCCTCTCGAAGCCCTGAAATCTGTCAGACATACAAATACAATTAAAGATTACTTACATATGTTTCTAATTGAAATTCGATATCTAAACTTTTTAAAATATAGAAATCACACTCCCTCAAGGGACATTTTTTATGAAATTTTTCAAATAACATCAAAGTTATTCTTAAAAATTGTTTAACCGCATACAAACAAACCGGCGATTCCGAAATAAATCTGAAAAATAACACGATGGTTTTGGGAATCCAAGAAACGAAAACTATATGTGAATGGACGACTTCCCCATCAAGGGTGATTGTTTCAGTTTTATGTAAATTACGTATAAAATAAAGACATTGATTTATATAAATTGTAGATATAATTGTATTAATCGTGTTGATGTGTTATTTTGGTCTAAAATTTAATTTTAAGGTGACAAAAAGTGTGTTTTAAAATTTGGTTCGCCGGGATCATTCATATTTCACCTCATATTTAATTAATTACTTGTTTTTTCCAAGTCAAAATATTATGTTAGGAATGTGTTCAAACTATATCCATTCTTCGTTTGTATTACCGAAAGTAAAGTAAAATAGGGTCAAAATAAAAATATCTTCGAAAAAACTTGAAATATGAATTGATTCCGCTGGTTGCAGTAATGGAAATGATTTTCAATGTAAAAGAACGTAGAAATTCATGGCGAGCTTATAGAATCACGGCCCAGGAATTGAAAGGGGAAAAATTATCTTTTAATAGAAAGTGTAAACAAAATAATTTAAAACGGTAGTTAAATTATAATAATAGCCATATTTCAAAGGAGAATTATTATACTTAACCAAGTGCATCAATCCAATTCTAATAACCCTCCAACAGTTATTTTAAAACCCTTTATCACTTTAAAAATAAACTTGTAAATGTCATTGAAAAGAATATATACTTGAATTTTTGTTTTGTAAACTATAACAAAATTATCAATTTGAAAACAATCTTATTTTAGAAAAGTATTTAAAAATACATAAATATAAAAATCTTATTTAAAACAAATTTTGTGCAAATATTGTTTTCAATCAGTTGAGTAATTAGTTAACAGGTAAATATTATAAATTTCTGGGAAACAAATTATTTAAAAATGAACTTGAAGGTTAAATTTATACCTATATAAGGAATTCCACAAAAATTAGGGCTTTAGTTTATGTTTTCTATTCCCTGAAAAAATGTTCAAGTATTTGGTGTTTTTGGTCGTGGTTTGTGTTGTTGCTGGATTTCCAGTGCTTGAGGTACCAAACTTAACTTCAAATAACATGAAGTTTATACTGATTTAGATTTACATTTATAGTTGTCTCAAGACGATAAATCTATGGATCAGGGAACTGAAAAATGTTTAGCTGAAGAACCTACAGATATTGAAGAATCGGATCTTGAAGATTTGGAACTGGGAGACCTCGATATTACAGAACCGGATTCTGAGGAAATAGATGAAGGAGATTCCGATGAAGAAGAAAGAGGAGATGCTGACGAAGATGTTGAAGTTGAAGATAAGGAACCTGAAGATGAAGACCTAGAACCTGATAACGATGATCTTGAATTTGGGGAAGAAGTTATTGAAGATGAAATTATTGATGATATAGATGATGAGCCCGAAGATGAAGACCTAGAGACTGGAGAAGGCTGGAAGTGAAGATATAGAAGACGATGATTTAAAAAACTACATCTTACGGAAATTTAAAACCTTCTTTAGATGCATTTGAATTTATTTAAAATAAAAATATATTTAAGTTAAACCAATTTTTTACTTAAATACATTTTTAACAACCCTTTGTTTAATTGAATTTAAAAATAATCATATTTTAGTTGTTATTATAACTTACTTTTATTTGATAATTTTCAAATATAAGATTTATTAGCGATTCACGCCACAGATCAAAATAAATAATTCAGGTAAAAAAATAACCATAATTTATATTTCAATATCTTCAATATATTCGTTGAGTCCTTGGTGAAGTTTTGTTGTATTAAATGAAATGATTTTAAATATAGTTCTTTATATAATGAGGCTATTTGACTCTAGAAAAGCTTAAGTCAAGAGCGTGGCGTGTGGTTTTAGGTCAGCGTGTTTAATAATGATTATCGAGCGTGTTTTGAACAAGATTTTAGACATTTTTAAATAATTTAAAGTACGAAAGTTATTCAGAAATATCAAAGTAGGATATTTCTATAACCATAATCTATAACCTTAGACAATAAATAATAAGGATTCTATAAAATATAATTTAAATTAAAAACACAAAAAATTTCTTTTACGTACAAAATTTTTTCTCTTATTTTAATAGTTTAACTCCTTTTTCTAAAAAAAAAATTATTTCCAATTAGGAAATTTATTCAAAAATAGACAATTGAATTAATGCTAACTTATATTAAAATTAAAAATATGTTCAGATTATGAATAAAAATGTTTGTTGTGTATATTTACATAAGCGGCTAAAAACTAACTTTATAAAATTTCCTGTAAATAGCCTATTTCAAAATTTTCCATTAATTGATTGACAATCATTCCCTTTAACTATTGTAAAATTTTTGATAAATACAAAAGTTATTAGCATACTAAATTTAAAAAGATTGTGTATATTCAACTGAGCTCCACTGTTTGTAGAATTCTACATATGAAAATATAATTTTTATTAACTTATTGGCTTTACGTGCAAAAAAGTTGTCAACACTCCACAATCAGCCACAAACGTCATCAAAATCGGGTGGCCGAGATAAATAAGTTGCGGGTCCCTGATTAAAATTCCAGTATCGCTCGATATAAATTTGGGCTCATAATTGGTCCCCGTATTTGTATTCCCATTCCCTTTATCGTTATTGTCTCTCCCTCTGCGCCACACAATCGCAGTTCCACCTCAGTCCGAGCCAAGGGACGGCGATGAGGGCAGCGATTGATGGACAGCAGAGGCAGAGGAGAAGCCAGACCAAAGTGGAATAACAGAACATGTCTTCTTCTCCAATTCAATTCCCAATTTTATCATTTCCCAGTTGGACTTGTTTCTTTTTTGTCTTCAGATCAATCCTCCTCCTCTGTCTCTCCACCATTTTATATAACTGCAGTCCGCGACTTTTTTCTCAATCAGCTGAAAAGTGCGGTTTCCCAAAATTTCCCCACCAAAATTGCAGTGAATTCAAAAGAATCGTTCATTCGCTTGTGGTCAAATTCATCTTTACTTGGAGTGATTGAAATTAAACCGTAATAAGATGCTGTGAGAAACTGAATCAGATTCTTTGGAAATTTATGTGTGTTTATAAAACTGTAACTTCAAGTGCCTTTTTAAATTACAACCAAAACTTTTCAGAAATACGGTTAAAATTGTAATGCATCAAATTCCCGGTTCAAACCTCGTTTAAGGAAATGTACGACACTTAACAAGTACAATTTTATTGCAAACGGTTTTTAATTAAAAATAAAATGTATTTTTTTAAACGGGGTTTGGGCGTCTTAATTGAGTTTTTTCTTAACGTATTATTTTTTTTTTCAAAATGCGTTTTCTTTTTAATTTTGAATTCAATTGAAATTTAAAAAAAACATACGCTTAGGAGAGTCGCTATAGGAAGAGAGACTCCATACTCCCTTTAATTTAGGGTGGGTAAATGATAGATATCATCCGCTTGTGTGGTTTAGTGGTTTGTACCCTTTACTGCCTCCTCGAAGTTGTGGGATCAAATCCCGGGCGGATATTTTTCAGCACAATAAAAAGTTTCTCCATTCATGTATATCAAAAACACTGCGAAATTCATATTCCTAGCGAATTATAAATTAGTAATGGCGAAAAAAAAATAAAATGGGCGGATTGACAGTATTCGTTTACAACCGGTCTATTAATTGCTATTAATTGACTACTAATACACTGAAAACAAATATTTATGGTTGAAGCTGAGACTACCCCCAGTTCCATACCGGAATGTTGTAGGAAATATAATATTATTATTAAAAGATAGATAAATTTTTTCTGTGTTTGAAAGCTCTTAAAAAGAGCTCAACGCCTTGTTTGTACTTGTTCGACTGATCCAAATCTGTAATGTAANTATGGTTGAAGCTGAGACTACCCCCAGTTCCATACCGGAATGTTGTAGGAAATATAATATTATTATTAAAAGATAGATAAATTTTTTCTGTGTTTGAAAGCTCTTAAAAAGAGCTCAACGCCTTGTTTGTACTTGTTCGACTGATCCAAATCTGTAATGTAATATTATTAATGATGGTGTGATTAATGATTAATGTGGTGATTATTTAACAATTTATATTTTATTGCTGAATTTTTACACCAAAATTTAGTCAGCTCAGAAATGTCCTCGTGAGTCTTGCAAAAAGTACGTACTTTTCAGATTGCAAGAGTCATGAAAAATTAATTCCGCACCAAAATAAACTAATAGTTATTTATACAACAAGGTCGATAAAATAAGTCATTATTAAACATAAGGGTTGTTTTAAGCCACGAGCGTAGCGAGTTCCTTAAATAAGGCACGAGTGATTAGTAATGCTTATCGACTGTGTTTTATACAAAATTTTATGCATTTTTAATAAATATATTCACACAAAAATAATTGTTTTAGTAAAAAGTTTGTTAAGCGGCTCGAAATTAAAAATTTGAAATATTTTGCATCCCTCTCTTACTCATAGCCGAATGTTTTGTATCTCCCTCTTACTCATAGCCGCTAGGCGTAGTTTAAAAATTTCAAATAGATGGGTTTTCAAATAAATTTTAAAAAAATCGTTAATACTAAAAACTAATATTTATTTATTTCTTTTGAAAGCGTACTGTTTTCTATCTTTCATATTTCCTTTAAGTTAAATAAAGTGAAAAAGTATATATTTTTTGATTGTGTAGAAAAAATCTACCATATTCGATATTCAATTGTACATTCCATGAGAATATTATAAACCGAAAAAAATATTTATATATGGGGAATATTGGTTTTTTTTATTTTGTATCAATAATTCCTTTGTTATGAGAAGTTTTATATAAAATTGCCTTATATAAATAAGATTTACAATTCCAAATATATATATATGAATATGAATATATATATATATATATATATATATACACAAGTATAATAGGACGACAAATGACGTAATGAAACAACCCTCGACCTCTTCATCGACTTCTTATGAGGAATGTGCCAAGACTGCATTTTCATTCTTCAATGAGTGAGTGAGCTTATTAAATTGTAATTCTTCAATCTTTTCCTAGTCTCAAATAAATTAAAATCAAACAGTCCGCGCACGTTCAATTTCTACGAAAACATATCGTATAATTTTTGACTCTATTGCTTAATTCATTTTCAGAAACCATTGAGATTTCCGATAGATGTGATCGAGAAAATCGGCGACTAAAAAAAGTTATGTTATCCGTAATTATACTACATACTTCCTTATAAATATGTTTTTTCATTATTTCTAGGAATATAAAGAATTTTATTTTGTTTCGGTAATAATTTCGGTAAAATAACTTTATCATGAAAAAAATTTAATTCTTAATAAAATTGTCATATTTAAATAAAAATAATATATAATCAATTTCAATTATGTAAAATCCTTTAAATAAATATAAACCAATAATTAGACGACAATAATTACATTATCTTAAAAAAATAATAAGGTTAGGCATTTCCTTTGAAATGAAAATCCCGTAATAGAAGTATTATTGAAATAAAATTTTTAAAAACAAAGCATTGTGCTTTATTTTTTACATAAATTACTTGTTTAAGTTTTGTCATAAAAAATAAATTGAATAATTTAGATTTTAGTAACATTCTATGGGAAAATACCCTTTTACTCCAAATTCCAATTGAAATGCTTCAACATAATAAACAGTTCATCATCAATTTGCCCTCAAGACTTAAATGTCATAGATTACAAGAATCTAAACTAATTCGTTGACCTGACCCGGATCTTTCAATCTAACTTAAATTCCAGAGAATTCAACAAAACATTGCTTGTTGTAAGTGATATTTTCTGCGGATAACTAACTAGCCCACCTATTGTTCAATCTGTCTCTCGCAGTTTCAATGAACTCAAATCTGAACAAACGCAAAGATCATCACAGATTCACAGGTCGTGAAGATCCAATTACGTAGTTCACCATTGGTGGTAGACAAGCACTTTATTGAGATAATCATTGTCATTATTAGATTTCATTATTTTATTATCTTCATTATTAATTGTTTAGATTCTAATCAAATAAATGTTAAGGTGTGTTATTGTATATTTATGTAAAATACGAGTATATAAATTATTTTGAATAATCCAAATGTATTCAAAAGTATTATTTATTAATTAATTATTTATTTATAATCTGTTGGTTCTTCAGAATAGTTAAAATTTTGATATTATCAAGTGTATTTTTCAAAATCGTTTTATTTCTTGCTTTGAAATTTATGTAGCGATACTAATGTTTCTTCTGCTAAACAAGTTTTTTAATATTAGTGACTTATGGAATTTATTAAAACAATTATTGTCAAATTTTCATTTAATTCTTTAAGAATTATTTACTGTACTAGCCTCAAGTTTTTAATAATAATCGAACATACTTTTAAGAACTTATATCGAATATCTTTTCAAACATGAATAATAACAGCCTTTGAAACACAACTAGGTTGATACAATAGCGAATAATTAAACACAATTGCCCTTTAAAGTCACGAACGTAGGGAGTGTTATCAAGAAGGTCCGAGTATTAAATTAGTATATTTCAATACAAGTGTTGAAATAGAGGTCATTACAGCACGAATTTACATTTTGACAAGCGCAGCGAGTGAAAATAGGTATATATGTGCTATAATAACCTATTTCGCATGTGTATTGAACGCAATTTTATGTAATTCTGAAAAAATACCAGTTAGTCGATAATTATAAATAAAAACCTTCGCAGCGGTTTTCAAATTATGGAACAAGTAAGACACAGTCTAATCAAATTAGAGGGAGGACCACCATTTAAATATATCTGAATTGATTGGAGAGATAGAAATCTCCATCTCACTCTTATAAACTTTATCGACTGTTATTTTAAATTTAAATAATAAATTTGTAGAGATTGGGTAATGACAACAATATGTAATTTCATTAATTTGGTGCCTAATTTGCGTTCAAATTTTGAAACCAATTTGCATTAAAAAGAGGCTACTTTTCGATACGAAATTAACTAAGTAAATTTTATCGACCATGTTTTATACAAAATTGTATGCAGTTTTAAATAAATCAAATAAAAAATCTTAAAAATTCTTTAAATTTTGTAAGAAATATATGAAGCCAATAAAATTTTTATAACTTCTTTTATTGCTTATAAATATACCTTTGGGAAAACGATAGAACATTATTATATTTAAAATCAATTCAAATAAACCAGTTTAACTTTTCGGTATTTTGTTTACTCGTAACTTCATTTTTATTGCACATATCACTGAAAATACTTCGAATTATCAAGTGGTTCAATTGCTGCTGCTCTGACTGTTCAGTAACTTTTTAAGAGAAAAAGCATCTGAAATGCTGCCATACCAAATCTGCAACTTCAATTTGTTGAGTATTAGGCGCCGATGCGTTCGAATTATACATGGTAAATAGCAGAGGTTTTTTTTCGTTCGAATTACCGAGAGCACAAAAATATATGAATTTAGTTCGAAATATCAAGAGACCTCTCAATAGGTTCGAATTATCGAGAGTCGACTGTGTTTGGAAAATAGTTCTCACTGATCTTTATGTTTGTATTTCATAACAGAGTAAAAATTTGTTGCATCCATTACCGTAATCTGAGAGGGTCATATATAGAAAAAAATTATTTTGAAGAATTATTTAAAGATCATGTGCTATAAAAACGTCTTTGACAGAACAAATTTCGGTGTCTTAATATCAATTTTTGTTGCATTTCATTTAAACAATCGATACGGTCATTATGTTCAAGATATTCAATCATGTCTTGTTTTATCTTATCGCTCAATAAATCTTAAAGAGTTATATCAAAACGAATGAAATGAGTTTTCTTAAAGTTGCGCGTGTTTAATTATGTGTTTTATCAATTCCTTTTTTTAAATCATTTGTCGTTCGCATTTTTAATTGTTATGTATTTAATTTCATGTGTAACATATAAGCAGAGCACATTACATAAAGATGTAAAAACCGATTTTGGATTTTATACAATTAAAAAAGAATTTTAAAAAAATTGCTATTTATATAATTAGCAATTTTAAGAAGTTAAAAATAAGAACACATTCCGTTGATAAATTAAGGTCTAAATCAGTGATGGGCATACTTCTTCAGAGGAGGGCCGGATGACATACCAAAATATTCCAGCGGGCCGGATGAAACACGCAAATTATCTTGACAATAATTTCATTTATGACAAACTACTTTTTTAGTTTTATATCCGTCAGTATTATATGCTTATTTTATTTAGTTTTTTTTATTTATTTAATGCAGATTAGTTATAATGTACAATTTTATAAAGTTTGATATTGTCCTGTACTAAACAGCTTTCACCACCCTTTATTTACATGAGTAGGGTGGTGGAGTTCGAATAGTTATGCAATTTAGAAAGAAATTATGTAAAATGAAGAAAGAAAGAAAAGAAGAAGAAAAAATAATAACTTAAATAAATTTTATGTAAATTAAAAGAAGAAACTGAAAATTAAAATCGAAAATTAAATGGCAAAAACAAGGTTGTCTATGAAGAGGAACTCAGATAGTAGACAAGTAATTAGCTGTATCTCGGCCTGCACAGTCTATCCACATAATCCACATCCTCCAGCAGCCAACACCTTAACCGACTCAAATACGTAAACATTTTCTCAGATCGCTCAGGAAGTAGATCAATAGGCAAATTATTTAAAATATTAAAAGTAGTGGTGGTCAGTCCACGGCCAAAGTGTTCGGTCCTGCGACGCGGTGCTCTCAAACGTCCATGCCTCATCCCACTCAGCGCACAAAGGCCACCCCTCATAAAGAACAATCGTAACGCCCTAAAAACATACAAATTACGTATAGGGAGAACATTGGCGCATACATACAAGNATTAATTATATACGTATATCGTAAAATATAATTTTGTTCTGTTTACATAGAGAATATGTTTTTACGGTATGAATAATTTACCCTTTGTGGTTTTCAAAACCATATCGCGGGCAGGATTGACTATTTTTGCGTGATTTGGATTTGGCCCGCGGGCCGTATTTGGTTCATAACTGTAGCCTATACCCACACAATTAACGAAAATATCATAGATGTCAAGCTAATAAAACTTTCTTTTTTTTATTTTTCAAAATTTCAAAGCCAATTTTGGAGACAAAAAATAACTTCTTTTTTTTAGAAATACTAAGATCTAAAACTAGTTTTAATCAATTTACTTTTAATCCAAAGTACTAAGTTTGTATATTTACACCATGTGTGATTGCCTGTGGTATTAAATAATGTATAACTAAACAGAGTGCAATTATGATGGACTTTATAGTGGAAGCATTTGCTACTAAAATATAAAGATTTTTCAATAAAATTGTGTAATTTTATGAAACTTTGTTCAAGTCAACCATTGTTGAAATAAAATAAATTTCAGCTTTATTTGGGTTTTTAAATTTTCAGTACCCGTACACCTTTAAATGACAAATTGGAAAAGTCGTTGCCAAAATTGCAAAACGAGTTCAACGACATGCGCGAATCACAACCATTTTGGAGTAATTATGTGGCACTTGTTGTTTAAGATTTTTTTTATTGTCTTTTTGTAATTAAACGAATTTTTATACTTGACCAATGCAATGGTAAAAATAAAATTAAATAAAAACTTGAAAAAGTGCTTACCACGCTTCGGCACTATAATTACAGTGCGAGGCGCATATTTATGTCCATTTTACAAACGAACCGTGTCATTAAATTGGGAGCTACTTTCGGAAAATTAATTTCTTTTTATTACATGAAAATCCAAAGCCCCAAATGTATCGATTTTTAATATTATCTCGTTATATTGATGCAGGCCATTCAGCGAAACGTTAATTAATCCTTATTGGTGCGCATTTTGTGCCGAAACTCTCTGTTTTAAGTGTCGGTCAATAAATTCTCGCTTTATCTCTGGACTGGACCCAAAGCCAAACACCACTTGCTACTTTCGGCTTCTGAGATCTCAGGGCAGCAAGCCAGCAAACACTTTGCACTCTTTTCGACGTTATTATATAAATCCAAAAAAAGCAGTGACATAATAAATTGATGCTTTTATGAACCCAGCATCAGATTTATTTTCATTGATTATATAAAAGAATAAGTAAATAGTTTATGTTTATAATTAATTTTAATAAGTTTATATTTTTTACATCATTATAAGCATATATGTATGTTAATTGCATATTTTAGATGTTTTAGTACATCTTAGATGTTTAAATTAAAGCAAATGCATATTTGGATAATGATTTATTCTGAGTTAAATGAATCTAAGGTCGGACAGTTTTAAAACATTTGGAATTGTCCAGCAGTAAAGGAACACTTTGAACTGTGTTGAAAGACGGTTGGCTCAGTTTTCTACTGAAGGTTTGCTAGAATCCCACATCTTCTAGTAATAAACATTGAGAAGCGTATTTTCGTATAAAGAGTCATGCTTATCGTTATTGATTTATTAAAAGACATAGTATTCATAGTCCTAAATTACCTTTTTATGAAAATTGCACTCCTTTATTTAAATTTTATAATTTTGACGAAGCCAATTGAAAAATGGCCTACTATTGATTTCGCGCAATTCTCCACTTTTCTCTCAAAACTGATATTTCCCAACAATTTCGCAAATGTCATTTTAAAAGAATTTCTTTTGTTTTAAGAGAGCAGGACATATCAATGGATAAAACTGCATACTAACTTTTAAAACTTAATAAACGAAAAACCGCAAATGCTGAATGGGTCAGCGTTATAGCCGCACCCCCCTTTTCGCCGTTATGGGACAGTATTTAAACAATCTATTGATGAGGGTGGTTAGAAAATCCGAAATATATGCAGAATTGAGAAAATTTGGTTCGCCATATCATAGCAGGCCGCTAATAGCTCACATTGAAAGTCTAAAAACCCTGATTTCGAAAAATGAGAAAATAGTATAAACAATTTTTGAATTCAAATAAAATACTGATGGCTATCGAAAACTGCCCTCTTTGTGCATCTCTGAATACGAATATTGATATAATAGAATAGCTAATAAAGTCACAAACGCGGATAATATTTTCTGATACAGTTAATATAGTCCCAGTTACGGGTAATATTTTCTGACATAGCGGGTTTTTAGGCTATTACGCGGCGTAGCTAACAAACGGCTCGATGGATTCAAGCCAAACCATATTAAAATTAAGATTATT
>JXOV01001671.1:12927-46929 GCA_001014945.1 Clogmia albipunctata
AAGATTATTGAATTCCCTACAAATTGTCCATACATCGTTTTAGAGTTGGACTGCTGGGTTCTAGTCATTTCAGCACTAAAGGAAATGATTAATTTGCTCAATTTTGCTTCATTTTTGTTCCATATATAAATTTATGCAGATATTTTTGAGTACGTCATGGCCATTTTGTCCACATGTCATTTTGATAGAAAAAAAATTTAAAAAATTTAAAAAAATTTAAAAACATATAAAATATGAATCGATTTCTAGAAAATCTTATTTTAAGACAAAGATGAATCCGTAAGGGATAAAATAAGGACCAGGATACTATATAAATTAGCGAAACTCTTCCAGTATGTATTGAACTAAATGTAAATAAAAACTCATTTTGCTGGAAAAACTCCTGAGGGCATTGACACTTAGACGCATGGACTGAATGCGTTCGAATTTTGGCAGGTTAGCTATTTGGGTAACATGCCAGCTGAGTCAGATGCGAACTAGAAATAGCTAACATCCAAAAACACCCACATGCCATTTTGTCCATATTTCCCCTATCTAATTTTGAAAATTATCTAATATTTTTTTCTCGTTGTTATACCCTAAAGATCACAATAAATATAGTCAATGGTTGATTTTTTTCCCGATAACAGGTCTCTATAATTTTTTCACAATTATTTACAATGAGCTATAAGTAGTTAAAATATTACAGTAATTCGTTGCTTGTAAATTAATTTTATTTCTTTGTAATGGCTTCTAATTTATACACCAAGTGATCAGCAGAGATATATTTGACATTCCAAGTATTATTTGCATTTGCTCTTCACAATTAAGAAAGATAAACAACTTTGGAACACATAAGAAATGAAGAAATATATTTGCTTTTGTTTTCATTTCTTACTTATTGTGAATATAATAATTCTATCATTGACCTATCATTTTCAATTTTAACTGATTTAAAAAAAAACAAATTGTATACTTTTTCTTATTAACATCTTTGTTTATCGCAAAGCTGCTTAACAAAAAAATTGCAAAAACGTCATAACTGCCAAGCACTTTTTTATTTGCTTCGGTAACACACACAAACACAAATAATGTTCGTGCACTCGTATATTTATAGAAAGATGTCGTTTTACAACAACCTAAACAATTTTTTAAAAGATTTTTCTGTTATTTTATTTTATGCATTTTTGTAGCTTAAATTTGATACTATGACACTCAAATTTGATCTGTCGAAGTCGTTATTATAGCAAAAGTGCTTTAAAGAATTCTTTGAAGCACGTGTGCTTTTTCTTTATTATTAATGTGTGACCTCCGTGAACGAAATCAATCAAATTTATATGTACGTCAGTTTTGCTATGTAGGGCTTAACTGTATTTGCGGACGTATGTGTGTGTTTTTGACTGTTTCATCGGATGTTTTAAATTTAAATTAGTACAAATTAGTAATAAATCACTGTTTATGGTCGTTTTAAATTTAAAATAATCCATTAACGGATAATATTTCCTATGTGAAGGAAAGAGAAGCAAGATATTACTTTCTACATTTTCTCTTAGAATTAGAAAAGGAAAGGAAAACAATGTGAGTGAGATAAAAAATTTAAATTTAATTTTTAGGACAAAGAATGTTTTTTTTTACTTTTTGTGTTAATCTATTATATTTAGAAATGCAAAAAATTTGGTATAAAACACGGTCGAAAAGCATTATTAAACACTTGGGTTGTCTTAAAGCCACGAGCGTAGCGAGTGCTTAATAATGCCCTATCTTATCGACCTTCATGTATAAATAACTATCAAAATGCATAAAATCTTCTTTAAAAAACAGTCGGTAAGCATTATTTAACACACGCTAAGCTCGTTACTTAAAAAGATCCTAATGTTTAATAATGTCTTAACTTAACGACCTACAGTTGTACAAATAACTATTAAATTTCTATACATGTACTGTAGCGAAAAAATATTAAAACCGAAATATAAATTTTGTATGGCATGCATCATAATTAAACTTAATTCTTTATTAAAATATAATTTAATTTTGACATTTTAAATGACAAATGACCAAAAACCTCAGAGCGGTTAAATTGAATTAAATGCTTCCTTTTCTTAATTAATAAGCTTAAACCTTACCTGTCCGCGTAATTTAAGATTATTTAATTATTTTTAATTAGGTAACCTTAGCCGAAACATTGCAACTTTGTCTCTGAAAATTTCAGAAATTTGTCCGCGGTAAATCAGTAAAACGGAAGAGGCGAAATCGAATGGAATTCGCTAAAGGTTTTGGCGATAATGGGGCTCGCGGATTCGTTCCATCGGCAGCCCAAATTTATTGTCTCGCTCGTTTTCGGATACCGATCTGCAATCAGTAGCCAAAAACCAATTTGCACGACCAAATCCGTCGAACTCACTGCTGATTAACGAGGAGACAACACCACCAGACACCGGTTTGCAGCGTTCCTCAGCTCGCCACAGTGCTACCCTTTTTGCAACCGATTTTCGCAGCTGCTGCTGCTGAATTTCTCCTTCCTTCAGTATTGTTTACATAACGAGGTGTAAAGTGTTAAATCAGATTTAATCGAACATTATTGGTTTTTTGATTTAACAAGTTGCAATTAATATATTTTTCTATGATAATTAAAAAGTATGTATTAAATCATAATTTGCAGTATTGGAATGTCTCCTTGTTATTGAACAGGGAATTCTTTATATCTAGTAGACACCCCCCCTTTCCTAGTACCGGGTATTGTATGAACTACTTATCAGCAATTCTGCATTTCAAGCCCTATATTGCAACGGAGTTTAACATAGATTCATTGCCTTGTCTGATTGCCTTTAATGCTCTAAATAAAGCGACTTTTTGGAGCACTTTTTGTCATCTTGCCCATTTCTGTCAAAATGCAGAAATTCTCCTCCGCTGAAAATATCAAGGAACAAATTGCGCAGTTGAATTATATTCAGAATGACGCGGAAATGGGAGCTCTTTCGAAATTCCTGGTAGATGGCTTAGAGACGAGGCAATTCATGAAGCGGATGCTGGATTGAAACCCTTGGCGAAGAAAAGATCAATTTATTAGTTTAGTATTGGAATTGTATATAAATATATGCTATAATATATTCATACTTAGATTTAATTAATTCATATCGAAATCATTGGTATAATCAATTTGATTAAAGATATTAAATAAATAAAATAAACAAAATAAATCTGAATATAATATAGTAAAAAGTAGGTTTACCTATGACCTTTATTCCGTAAAATTAAGTCCAGATATAATTAAAGACCTTATTTGGAGGAAATATTTTCAAAACTGAAGGCGTTTTAATTTTTTTTTTTTTGAGAATACATTAGAATTCTTTACCTTACTAACTGACTATCCCATACTAACCCTAAACCCTTCCCTTATACTGTGTTTGACCTATACTGCCCTCGTGAGCGGTGCCGAATGGCGGGTCGTTGGCACATATATCCTATCCACCTCCCTAAAAACAAAAGTAGATAGTGAAAACACCTACGTGAGAAGGAGGCGGTGGGCGCACCCATCACTCCAAGGAATCACGATGGTGCATCGGTCCGGTGATCATTCATATGTATTTATACATATAAGTGAGGGCTATAACTCAGTCATGGGTTGTTGGTCCAATTGTACATTACATTAGAATTTGTTTAATATTATTCCACTATAGCAAACCATTTTCTTATGATCAATTTTCCACATCAATTCGATGTCAATGTTACCGGACCCCACAGTAATTAATAAACCATCATTTGAAGTTGGACATAATTAAAGAACCCGTATTATTGCTTGTGGGGTGTCTAAATTATTTAACTTAAGAATGAAAATAATAAAATAATTTCTATACAATTCAAAATATAATCAATAATTTTTCCAGCTCATCTTTATACAATTCAGTTGAAATTGTGTGTTCAAATTCCGGTAAAAGTAATGATTTTTCATTTCCAATATTAATTTGCCATTATCAACTAATAATAACAATTTATGATTATATTGGTTTAAATACATTTAGAAATAATATTGCCGGACTCAACATTCGAACAAGTAGTGTCGACAACACCATTTGACCGAATTCAGACCGGTTTTCAAAGCTTGGATGGAATACATAGAATCGTAGAGATAAACCGGATCTTTCTAATACAAGTACTCTGTTGCTGTTCAATGAGCGGATTCAGACGAAAGTTGCGAAAGGGGTGGAATTCTTTATAGTATGTGTGTTCTATTTCGGTGGCATAAACCTTTCTCGGCTCTATATAGAATCATCAGCTTTGGTACTAATCACATCATAGCAAATAATGATTTATAGAAATGATATTCAATTGTGACATTGTGGAAAACTGGTAAATGAATAGATAGGGCATTTTACAAATTTGATTGCGTAAACCAATTGGTTAGAGCTAGGCCTTCGCAGAGATGGAAACATTTAAGGGCAATACGCCCAACTGCGGGGGGCAGAGATATAAGGGAGCACAGTAAATCTTCAGGTCAAAGAGCGGAATCACCTCATTAGAGATAAAAAAAGTAAATATGCCGTCAAACAAAACAAATAAAACTGTATAAATTAAATAATAACTAAATAATGCTAATAACTTTGCATTTGAAATTAATGAAATCAATAAATATCCTTAGGTTTCTTTAATATTTGGATAATTGTTTTCAATGATGATTTTGTTTCTCTTTCATAACAAAATATGGAATAGAAACAGAATTTTTAAATATAAAAATCCATAACTGTAATTTGAGACTATCGGATAATGTTCGTCAAAATTTGTCAATATTTAACAGTCCAACCTCCAGTATCAAAGTGACTTTACATATAAATTGACGGATTTTATTGACGGAGGTCACACATTAATAATTATTCTTTAATTCTTTAAAGCACTTGTGCTATAATAACGACTTCGACAGAGCAAATTTGAATGTCAATTTTATGCAACAAAAATGCATAAATATTGTTCGCTGATTAATTTACTTTTAAAAGAAAATATAACTGCGTCGATCATGAAAGTATGGAAACGAGGTTTTTTTAATAAATTAAATTATCTAAAAATAGTATATAAACAGTTTTTAATACCAGTTTATGCCAAAAAAGACTGTTTTCCATAAAACTGCAAAAACAACATATTTAAGCCTTAACTTATGACCGGATACACATATTTTATGCCTCTTTACAATTGCATAGTTTGATAAATATTTATGAACTAAATTTACATTTCATACATAATTCTTTAATACGCAAAACAATAACATTTAAATGCATATCTGCAAAATTTTTGGAATGTATCATTAATTTGCATTTATGAATATAAACACATACTTTAAGCAAATGAATATTCAAATAATTTTTTTTTTCAACTTTATTGCAATTTTGTTTTAGTTGTAGCAAAACGTTGTTAATGTTTTTTTAAACCATTTTTTAGAGTTTTCCGAAATACTCTGGTTTGAGAGAATCATCATATCCTAAATATATTATTTGTTTAAAAAATGTTCTTCATCAAATAGATTATCTCATTTATCTTGAACTTTAAAATTAGGATCTTTTTTAGTTTGCAGCTTAAAAAGGTGTTAAAATTTGATAGCCTCAAACTGATATTTTTATTAATTTATTGTTAGAAACAGGTGCAAAAACCTATTAGTTATGGTAATTTCCATAAAATTAGCGATAAGATGATTGACATTAAAGATAATATTCTATTGTTAAATTAATGCTAGATTTGCGTCATCACATCATCAATATTTATGAAATGACTTTGGCTCATCAATAATAGTCTGATTATTGCACCCAAAAAAGTGGAAAATACTTGACTCGAATATTTATTTATAGCCCGAGTGACCCCAGACGAGACCACTTTCACTAGACTGATATCATAAGGAAGTGACATTTCGCAAATCGTCATTTAAATTTCTAATTTGGATTTAAAGACGTCTCAAATCAAATTCAATGCCAGACGGAGAAAAAAAAGATTAATTAAAACAATCCAAATATTGAATATCAGGTTCCCATTAATTAATGACTAGATGACTTCAAGGTAAATTATTGACTTTTGGGTTCAGTTTCAAGCCTATAAATTAAAAATTATACAAATGAGACTATTAAATAATTTCTTAAGTTAAATAAAAGAAATTCAAATTTGAGAATAAATCTCAGCACAAGCTATCTGTATATGAATGAATTTTCAACCATTAATAATTTAAAATAACTGTTTAAAACAATGTTCAAAATTGTGCTAAAGATTTTATGAATGTATTTTCTTCTTCTTTTCATACGCAGTTTAAACTAAAAATATCTTTTAAATCTTCTCAATTGGATTAACTTGGATTTTTATTAAACAAAACTTTTGAATTAGCTATAATAGAGATTTAAAAATCAAAAGCCATTACTTCGTACAAACAATCTTAAAGTACATGAGGTTAGGGTTTTGTATGGTATAACACAATTACTTGTAAGCATCATTATCTTGAGTTTTAACCAGAGTAAGTTTTCGGAGCAAACTCATCCCTATCGCCGAAGCGCAAATTTTCCGCCTCTTTTTGCACTCTCTCTTGCGCCGGAGGACGCGGAACGGTTCGCGCCCAAAACTTGAATGCGTGTGATAATATTAATAAACACTAATTTCTTTTCATTTTATATAATAAATCATTAATGTTTAAACAGCAACAAATTAATTGTTTTTTATTTTAGTTTAATAATTGTGCGCACAAATTTCGGAGGAGAAAGTTAAAATTCAATTTGATCTGCGCTAAAAGGAGAGGATTTTTCTATGAATTCTTTACTCTTCCTCTCATGTGAGCTGCGCTTTGAATTCCTCTTTGAAAGAGGCGCTTTCGGAGGAGAATTTCAAAGTGGTGGGAGAAAAACCGCGCTCATTCTTCACATTAGTTTTAACATCTTCAGATATGATTTATTTGAAAATTCAGGATATATAATGTTCCATCTAGTTATTTACAGTCGATTCAAAACCTTAAAAGAGGAATTCGTGAAGTTATCCAGGATACGAGTATATGACGTCTAATGTGCCCATTATTCTTTTAAATTTTTATGAAAGGATATGGTCGTACACCGTATCCTGGAGGCTATTTGCTCGATTTATACAAAACCCTTATGTACGTAACAAATTAATAGTTACAGATTTTAAACTCTTTATTATAATTAATTCAAAAGTTATATTTAGTTTAGGACCCGTTTTATTATGTAGAGAAAATTAAATTAAAAACGGTTATGAATTTATAAAAATGTCTATCGGATAACTTATGAACTATATTTCCTTATGGTTTATCATAGAGGGCGCAATATGTATCTTTACAGAAATTCGTAGAATTTTTAAGATTTTGTGTTAATTTACTTAAAAAGCAAAAAAAATGTATAATACAAGGTCGATAAGCATTACTAAACCCTCGGGCCTTCTTTAAGGCACTCGCTTCGCTCGCGGTTAAAAAAAACTTTTGTGTTTAATAATGACTTATCTTATCTTATCGACCTAAATAACTATTAAATAAATTATATACATATTCATTAATATTTTATTATTTTCTGAATCAATCAAAAATTAGAATAGTCTTTATTGTATTGTTATATATATCTACTACTATATATGAAGCTAGCTCAAATTAGACCTAAGAAAATTAGTTTGTGCCTAACGGTTTTTTAATTTAAGATCCCTATAAATAATTGTGATCATATTAAACTGATTCAAAACCAACCACATTAAAGGATTGTTAATGGTTTTATGATTATTTATGATTAATACTTAATAAAAATTTATAGATTTTTCGTTACTAATCGAAGGCAGGCACCTATACAATTTCATCGCGGTTCCTTTCAGTGTTCTCTGTATCCATTTCTGGCAATAAATACAAATTAAAAGAATCTTTTAGTGATAAACCAAGAATGCGCCTTACCAAGTTTTGGAAACCGGTCGGTCATACAATTGATGACTGAAATTGTATTTGAATAAAAACCCTTTTTATGGATATGGTAGGTTGGGCGCAGAACCCGCTCGGGATTGTAGCCTTTTTTTAAATAAAAAATATAAGAATAGAATCATTGTAATGATTCACGACAACATTTCACCAAGTGTACGGTGGACAGTCATACGCCCTTCATCGTATATCGTCCTATCTCTCCCTCCCTATATCCATTGCAAAGCCCATAAGCCATACAGCATATATCACCCAAGCTCTCCCTACCTTTCACTCTTTTTGACCCTAACAAACTTATTGCTATCGATATCGTAATTTCTTTAATTAATCCGAGGAGCGGGAAAGGAAAGGATAAACGTGTTTATTAGACCCGCCATTCCATACCACACACTAGGGCAGTAAGGGTTTCACCACTTCTCAGGAAAGGTTCAATGTTAGTAATAATATGTGAACATATATAATGAATTATCAGCCATTAACAGTCGATAGACATCGTGATTGCACATTTTTTTATGAGTTGAATAAAATCAAATTTAGAAATAATATTAAAATTCCTAAAACTAATATTATACTACAAATATAGTAATATTGTAAAAAAAACTGATATTATTTTAAAATTTGTTTTTAATAATATGAATTAAAAAAGTTTCGTTTAAAAAATAAACTTAATAGGGGAAGTGTAACTTAATTCAAGTTTCTCTAAATCTAATAGGATTGAAGTTAATTTTTTCCTTAAAAAAATAGTTCAATAAAATAAAAATTTTAACTCAAACTCTTTTCATAAAAGTATCTTTTATACCAACCCGGAATTGCTGAGCATAATCATTGATTATTTACATACCTCTATGCTACTCGTATTCCATCTTTATCTGATAAATGGTGAAGAAGACTGGATTGCCAAGTCGTAAATATTTATTGCCTCGGGGTTTTCTTTATTTTAAATTGATATACGATTATGGACCATTAAGAAATAAAGTTTTATGATTTACTCATTTTAGTTGGCTGGGGTCAAGAAAATTGTTCAAGGCATAGAGCATAGATGCGGTCAATAAATTCCTGTCGTTGCAATTTCATCTTAATTGTCAACAACATTGACACCCGGATTTCACTTCCAAGATCTATGATCAAAACTTGTCTATAACTTTATTGTCCATTTAACATAAAACTGACTTAAAGTTTAGCACACTTCAATAGGTCAAGACATCATTAGAGAGTTTTTATTGTAGTTAATTAACGACAGCATTACTTTGATTTTCTTATATGAATGAGAATTTAAACAATATTTAATAGACCTTTGTATATTTTGTAAAAAAAATAATAATTAATTAATTCTACTTAGATTTAACAGAAATTGGGAAAGTATTTATATTTGTATAGGTTTAATGGGAAATTCAATTAAGGAAAAGTTTTAATATAATTTATAAAACCAATTATATATAATAATCTTTGTAAAATTGTAATAAAGAACTTGAATAAAAATAAAATATACCAATCTAATAAAGTGGTCATAAAAAAACAATTGCTAAGATTAAAACTTAAAATCTCATCTGTTAGTAAAATATTCAAATTCGCATTAAAAACAATTTTTGCCCTACCCAAAACTATTTTAAAAACTGACACAACGAAACTTATAGCTAATTTAAAATCAAATTTCTACCCATTTACATGTATTGGTGGAGATTGAGTCCTTATTTGATTAGTACAAAAAAAAAATATCAGACTAATGAGCTTGGCATACCGAGAAGTCAGAAAATTTACTGCTTGTGAATGAACCGCCCCCATTTAAAAAAATCCGATTTCCCAATTAACTGTCATGATTAGATAATGAAATTGCATGTCTATGGAATCTTTGTTGTATTGGCTATTTAATGCACTTTTCAAACTTAAAATAGAGCAAGTATTAACGGCACAATGACGGTTTGAAATTTGACACGGTATCAGGAAAATACCGTTATGCCCGCAGACTTTTGGAGACAACAAAAAAGCTGGATCCAATAAGATGCCGAGAAATACAATAGAACAACTACCCCTTCAATGTCAGTAACCCTGAGATGCACATTTGTGCGATCGTATAATTATTATGAGAAGGCAGTAAAATTCGGTGTGACCACCGCATAAAAGACTGAAAAACGAAAAAGAAGAAAATCATAAAAACCGAATTTAATAAAAAATAAAATTGTAAATGACCTCTATAACTTTAAGTTAATACTCTCTTTTCAAAGAGTACTTTCCATAATTTAAAAAAAAAAAACACTTTTAGTAAATTTTTTTAAGTGTATAAAAATTTGTATTAACTTATTATGGAAAGCCAATGTTTGAATATTTTATTTTATCGTGTGTTTAAGGAATTAAATCAATAGAAATCGTCGTTTTGTTTGCTCTGAAGTACAACAGAGATTTTTACAAGGCCCTAAGGCAACCACGGGATCCACCGCACAAAATCAATAACCAAAATCCGTTGATGAATGACAGACCTTTACCGGCTACAATTATCCTAAATTATCATCCACAATGCATAATGGACTCAGTTTTACATAGCCATCATTACTTTATTTGAACTACACAATTTTTTATACTATTTTCTCATAATTCGAAATATGGGTATATAAACTTCCAAAGAGTTACTGAATGCCTACTATGATATAGCGACAGAATTTTTCGAGCTGTATATATTGAAGAATAGATTACCAACTATTTTAGTTTAAAAAAATCACCAAAAACTCTCTGTGGTGGGCGCATTGGGAGAAAATAAGCAACCTGTCGTAAAAGGATGAAACGATATTGCTGTATGGGAAAATTCGCATGCCTTTTTAAATTATTTGCAACAAACTTAGTCTTTTATCTTATAGTGCAGACGATGGCCAATGATGAGACCTTTCTTCGTGCCAAAACAAATTGAGATTAGATTGATACACTTCGAGATATTAACCAAAATTTAATAGCAGACCCCTGTCGTAAAAGGATGAAACGCAGTGTACGTATATCTGTCTCGTGGCCGATGTGATAACGCATCCGGCTGCCACTTCGGAGTAAAGGTTTCGATCCCTGGGCGGGTAGGATTGACTGGGTCCTTTTTAACTGGTCTAGGAGATATTAATTGACTAATAATACACTGAAAACAAATAGTCACCGAAATGTCGAAAACCCGTTGGTTGAGGTTGAGACCCCCCCCCCCATGTTCCTTAGAGGAATTGAAAGGAAAAAAAAATTATTAAAAATAACACCAAAAGTAACTAAAAATTATCATTATTTAGAATACTCGTAAATGTGTTAGAAATCTATTACAAATTAGTTTGCAGATTAAATAACAAAATGAATACAATATCAATTTTCTATGGGGTTCAGCATTAAAATTATTATATTTCTTTATTTTTAATAAAGCAAACAACAGTAAAATTAAGTTTATTAATTTAAAGAAAAACCCACAAATTTACCCATATGTAACTTAGAGTTATTAAAATTTTTTTATCAAGTCATGATTAAAACAAATTATTTTCATTAAGTAATATTTAAAGTTAAAAGTTTTATTGTAATTGCATTAAAATTTTATTTATTATTTTTATCATCAGTTACATGTACTGGTCACGTCATTGTGTAATAGGGTTATTTTACAAAAGGTTTGGTTGTACCACAACGGCCAAAATTATCAATTGACAATATTTTATTCCTGTAGTTCCAACAGCAATATTTTTATATAAATTTAAAAACACCCCATTTTTCAATTTCTTACATATATATAAGTTAAGGATTTGAAATAATTACAGAACTTAAAACAAGTAATAATTGTTTATTGATTGAAAACAGTACAAAAAGATATCGCAACCTTTTGATACACTTGATTGCTTAATTATCTAAATTAGTAAATTTACTTTAATTCATCTCATAAATTTCTATTTACTCTTCTCTTAAAAATCAAATTAAAAAACTATCAACACAAATAACAACATAACAATGTTTTCCGCAATTTGTAGTAATGTTGCAAAATATGATATCTTGATCTGGCGATCAGACATTGTCTTCGCGTCCGACGAAACAAACACACAGGGCATTGATGCCAATAAGGCAAGTAATTTGTGGCTTCGTAATTTATTGTTTTATATGCGATTTTCCTCTGATCTAATCCTCTAATCGTTTGGGAAAAATTGACAAGCGCAAAGACAGAGGAGAGTTGAAGAGAGATTTCTGCCGTTTTAATGATAATTGGAGGTAATTGAATAATAAGCCATGCTTCGCCGGTGACCAACGATTAGCAGATAAAATCTCCGCCTGGGTTTCTTATTATGATGATGATTTTCCCGGACAAATTTGTTTGCTGCATGTGTCTTTATTGCGGCCATTATTGATTTTAGTCAGAGATACAATCAATTCTTCATCTACCAACATCGACATCGAGCATTTGATAATGGATTCTTATGCAACAAGGTCGAAAAGAGTTTTTTATACAAAATTTTGTAATCCTTTAATTGAGGTTTAAATAAATTTTCATTTATATCAAAAATAAATTTAATTAATTAACTTAGTTTACTTTCTGAGCATTTTGGCTATCTATGGATAAAATATCTGCGGCTTAATTAAATAAATACCACTTATAGACAAAACGACAGGTTTGCCATTTTGTCCATATGTCGTTTTGAAAGAAAGAAATTCTAATAGTTATTTAAATAACGTGTAGGAAAAATGAAACATAATTAAACTCGAGTAGAGTTAATAGATACGAATGTTTAATTATGTATTTTTCCAACTAGTTTTTTACAAAATTTTATACAATTCGCATATTTATTAGCTATTTATCCGCGAAATATGAAGTAAAGAATAAGAAGACAGTAGAAATTTAGGTTTCAATTTTCAATATATCACGGATATAGCACCAAGCACTGTATCACTGATATCCTATGATGTAAAAATTAAATTGATTACTAATTCATGGCCTTCTTTATTATAGATACATGATAAACGTCAAAGTAAATTTTCATTCTACGCTACTAAGAATAAAAATTATAATTTTTAGTAGTAGAATTTTGGTACAAAGTACTTATTTTGTGTATTTACACGATTTGTAATTGTCTGTGGGTATTGAGTTATACTTTTTTCAACACTACGATTATAAAACAATTTGTAGAGGAAGCATTGGCCACTAAAATGAAAACATTTTTCAACAGAATTGTATAAAAAAAATATAAATATGATTCTATTTCTAGAAAATCTTATTTTAAAACAAAGATGAATCTGTAAGGGATAATATGGGGATAATATGTAGGATATGTATGTAGGATAATATATAAATTAGCAAAAAACTTATAATGTACTCAATTGAACTGAATGTAAATAAAAACTCGTTACGGTGGAAAAACTTCTAAGAGCCTTGACACTTAGACGCATGGACTAGATGCATTCAAATTTTGCCAGGTTAGCGAAAGCCATTTGGGTCACATGATAGCTCAGTTAGATGCGATTTTGTCCATATTTCCCCTAAATGTAAAACCAAAATTTTCGAAGTTTACAGTTTCTTATCTATAAATCCTTAACCTAAAGGTAAGGATATGAAAATTGTGGATTTATATAGTAAAACTATATAAAACTGAGAATGATTCAAAAAGAGTAATTAAAAAATTTAATTACGATATATGACCGTCAAAAATTGACTATGAGAAAAATCACTCAGTTTCTATGTATGGGAAGGGTGTGATTTTATCCCTTATAGAGTTCCAAAAATTCTTGAGCACAAAATACTAAGTTAAATTAAAAGTCCAGAATTATTTAAAAAACAAACAAAACGATGAATATATTACTAATTAAACAGTAAGAGTGAAATTACTAAAAATTTTATTTTATTAGAAGCGGATCGCATTTTTAGTCTAAGTACGAGTAGACACAACTTTAATAATTTTTCACCCTTCAATTCCTGTAAGAAATAACATGGGGAGTCTAAACCTCAACCAACGTGTTTAGACTTTTCATGACTAGATATCTAGATCAAATTATTTTTTACAATATTGTTTTATTTTTTTCAATTTTATTTAAATATTCTAATTGAATAAGAAACATGGGGAGTCTCAGTCTTAACTAACTGGCTTTTTGACCTTCCATTGACCATTTATTTTCAGTGTATTATTAGTCAATTAATAGCATATAGACTTCTTGTAAACGATCCAGTCAATCCGACACGATCAGGATTCAATCTTATGTTTCTGAGGAGGCAGTCTGAGTGCGTTACTTCTTAGCTATAGAGGCGGATAATTGCTTTACTTATGTTCCTTATAAAAAAAAACTTGCTGAAATTTGTGAAATTTGAATTTTTCAAAATCAAAATGTTCACACTTTCAATGAAATATTAAAATGGTTTTCATAATAAATTCTTTCTGGGAGTATAAATTATAGTATCTTTAAACAAATGCTATAAAAATATCCAAGCTATTTATCCAAATAAATAAGTTCGACTTGGTTTTTATTTCTTTCAATTTGCATACCGTAATAAAATATAAATGGAACCGTTTTAAAACTGAAGCAATTTTCACACCACCCACTCCAAAATTAACGAATTGAGTTCGAAACCAGATTTTCGGCCAATTAATGAATCGAAGTGCATTCTTTAATTGCTCCCATTTATTTTCTCTCGCTCAACATCCAAGAATTCGGTGTTACGCAAATGAGCCAAGATTGGCCAATTTGAGTTTCGATTGAGATTCATTTCATTCCGCCACGACCGGTAATTTGCATATCGCGTTTTATTCCATTTGGCAGAGAAAAATGCCGAGAAATTTAAGCCACCAAAATTTTAATGGAACTCATCAATTTCAAGCAATTTTAAACAACAAATTCATTTTCATTCTGTTTTGGAATTATTGTAATGCTTTACTTTGGTTTTATTTGTATTGAATTATGTAATTTTATAATATTTATTTATTTCACCTAAGGATTATTTCTTTACTAATTTTGAATATTTTTATTGGATTCATGTTATTAAAGAACAAATAGTTTAAAGAATTATTAAAGTTCTATTACTTTTTCTTCATTATTAAAGTGTGACACCCGTGAACGATTGTCATAAAATTGATCAAATTCATATAAAAGTTTGTAGTGAATGAATTTATTGTATTGACCCGATGTTTATAAATTAAATAGAATGTTTTAAAGCACAGGTCGGACCTCTATTTAAAATTAAAATTACTATTCAAATAACGTGCCAGTAAGAATCTACAGATATAATACTCTCTCTCTCTCTCTCTCTCTCTCTCTCTATTATCTCGTTATTGAAAAATAAAATAGAAAAAAAGGTTTATGTACTAAATTTCAAATTTTGTAGCAAAACGATATTCTTTAAATTTTTTATGCGAATTTATTATAAAAAGCTTAAAGAATTGTATAATACAAGGCCGTAACGCTTTTAAGACAGGTTTTCATTAAAACACTTGTTGTCACGATCGAAAATGAAATAAACGATAATGATAAGTCTTATCGACCTAGTTGTATCTAAAATATTATAATTATTTATATATGTTGATAAAAGATGGCCTTATTAAAGACAAGGAATTTTTAAAGCCACGAGCGAACCGAGAGTTTTAATGTAGTCCCGTTAGTTCAATAATGCGGATCGACCGTGTTTTGTTCAACATTCTATGTATTTTCAGATAAAATCAAATTTAAAATTTATTTCTTTTTAAAATGGTCTATAATAAGAACCCACTTATATACCCACTTTATAATTTCTTTGAAGCACTTGTGACTTAAAAAAGATTTTGACAGAAGAAATATCAGTACCATAATTTTGATTTTCTATAAAGTTAGTAGTTTTTAAAATATTAAAGATATTTTAATTTTAATACATTTATTAGAACAAATTAAGATCAAGAATATTATCTTTTAAAGGATAATAGTTATTTATACAACAAGGTCGTGTTTTATACAAAAATTTCATGCATTTTTAAATAAATTAACACAAAAATTAAAAAAAAACATTCGTTGTCCTAAAAATTAAATTTAAATTTTTTGTCTCGCTCATATTGTTTTCATTTCCTTATCTAATTCTAAGAGAAAATGTAGAAAGAAATATCTTGCTTTTCTTTCTTTCGCATAGGAAATATTATACATTAATGCATTGTTTTAAATTTAAACGGACGGAAAACATTTAATTTAAAATTAATTTGTACTAATTTAAATTTAAACCATACAGTAAAACAGCCAAAAATACACACATACATCCGCAAATATAGTTAAACCCTACATAGCAAAACTGACGTACATATAAATTTGATTGATTTCTTTCACAGAGGTCACACATTAATAACAAAGATAAGCACTTTTGCTAAAATAACGAGTTTGACAGAACAAATTTGTGTGTCATAATATCAATTTTAAGCTACAAAAATGCATAAAGATTATTATAATTCTTTCTATCTAATTTATTTATTTTTGGGAGAACTATAGCTTGACCTTTTATCATTCAGTTCAAAATGCATTTTTTAACAATTTAACCAATCTGAAACCTATAAAATGATCGAAAAAGTGTGGGTTTTATGGAAATTTGAAATAAAAACCTTCTTCGAAATGCCGACTCATTTTTTCAACTCTTTTCAGGGGCATTTAAATACTTTATCTTTGAAATCGAATTTAATAGCCGATACCAAAAAATGGATTCTTCTCCTCGCCTATTTTTTGTTAGACTTTAAATCATGCAATATTTTAATAATATGACAGAAAAAACAATAACCTTTAAAAATGGCCTTAGTTTTCATATTCCGAAATAAGATTTTCAGTAAAGAAAAAAAACTATTTCTCTTTGGTCTAGTTTCTCAAATTGTTGACAAGATTTTACCCAAAAATTTCAAAGTAAAAGACGATTGGTATTTTATAGAAAAGTATTCTGTTTTAAAATATTTTGAATTTCGTTTTAAAGTTTTAAAATTTCCAAGAAACTTAAAATTTAAATTACATTGTAAAATAATATAAAGACTGTCATACAAAACATATAACTTAATTTTTATTACATAAAACTGTACCTTCTTATATCAAAATTATATACAATTTTCAACTAAAAAAACCAGATTGAAAAAGCATTTTCTAATACTATAAATTGGATAAAAAAAAATTCTCAAATTTGATTGAAATTTTAATTTTAAACCTAGAAATATTTGCTAATAGATTTCGCTCATTTGAAATTATTTATGAATTACAGCATTGAAGAAAATGATTAATTTGCTTAATTTTGCCTAAGGTTTATTCCATGTACTCGTATTAATATTGCTGATATTTTTTAGTAAGTTCATAGTAATCTCAACCAGCTGTCCAATTCTAAATCTATGCATGAAAGATGTTGGCAATTCTTTATTATATGTTTTAATTTGTTTAATTTTTGAAACTATAGTTAAGTTACAATGTAATAAGTTATGTAAAATATAATTGTTGTGAATTTGTACGCAGTTTTGATACGCCACCGGGTTAATAATTAATTAATTTTTGTAGGCCTGCCTTTTCTCAATTTTTCGGTCATTCATTTAAGATTAAAGTGGTTTTTTAAAAGTTGATTTCGTTGAGGGATTCAATAGGGCAAAAATCGAGTTCAATTTATTAGCTATTCTATTATCTAGAAATGCAGAACGTCGAGCCGTTTGTTAGCTGTATCGCGTAATAGTCTAAAATCCGCTATACCAGAAAATATTCCTCGTAACTTTACTAGCAGTCCTATTGTGCCCTTATTATCATCCATACTGCATAATGAGCACAGTCTTTGATAGCCATCATTACTTGATTTGAACTCAAAAATTTTTTATACTATTTTGTCATAATTCGAAATATGGGTTTCTAGACTTCCAAAGATAGTTACTGGATGTCTACTATGGCATAGTGACCCAATTTTTTTTATTGAATAATAGATTATCAACTATTTCAGTCTAAAAAAATCACCGAAAACTCGCTCTTTTTGGCGCATTGGGAGATAATAAGCTAACTGAAAAGATGAAACGATATTGTTGTATGGAAGAATTCGCATGCCTATTTTAATTATTTGTAACAACCTTCATTTTTGTTTAATAGTATAGACGATTGCCAATGATGAAACCTTTCAAAAAACCTGCCAAAACAATTTAGATCAGATTGATACACTCCTAGATATTAACTAAAATATAATCGAAGACCCCTGTCGTACAAGGATGAAACGCAGTGTACATATGAATGATCACCGGACCGTTGCACCATCGTGATTCCTTGAAGTGATGGGTGCCACCCACCGCCTCCTCCTCGTGTAGGAGTTTTGTTTTAAGGGAGGTGGATAGGATATATGTGCCAACGACCCGCCATTCGGCACCGCTCACGAGGGCAGATATATACTTACGGGAAAGAATTTTCACCGGAATACGATACCTTTTTCAGTCGCCGATTTTCTAANGATGGGTGCCACCCACCGCCTCCTCCTCGTGTAGGAGTTTTGTTTTAAGGGAGGTGGATAGGATATATGTGCCAACGACCCGTTATTCGGCACCGCTCACGAGGGCAGTATAGGTCAAACACAGTATAAGGGAAGGGTTTAGGGTTAGTTTGGGATAGACATTTAGTAAGGTAAAGGATCAGTTTATAATGAAGTTTGTGTTAGTTTCTATAATTTTTATTTGAAAGATACTATAGGTGAATTAAATCCATTTTCAAATAAAATGGAAAATCTGCTAAACGTAGCATATGTTTTAGTTATAAGGTGCTTAAAGATCTGTATTTAAATTTAAAGATCCAGATTCTTTTCGTTCCAGAGCGGTCAATGATAAACGAGTGCGGTTTTAACCTAAATTATGACTCGTAAAAGTAAATAATCATATAAACATGACAATAATTGATTTATTCATTCATGAAACCCGTATTGCTTCTGATGTCACTAAATATATTAGACATAAAATTATTCGTAAACACATATTTTATTAATCACTTCGGACCAAACTTTTATTCATATAAAAACTACTAAACCACAATGGAACTGATTAAAAACTAATTGGATTGTCATGTTTTCAAAACAAGCAATTTAATTATCGATCAGTAATAATCAAACCCAGATATTGATCATTTCCTTTCCTTAATTTAATACATCAGCCAAAAATTACAGGAAATGCAATTTATGATTTAAAGAAAAACCTCTAGTCAATAATTTATCCAGCTGTAAGAGTTTTGAGTGGACATAAAAATTGTTCGTCGCAATAAAAATCGGGTGGCCGAGATAAGTTAGCGGAGAACACAGAGAGCCTGATTAAAATTCCAGTATCGCTCGAAATAAATTTTGGGCTCATAATTGGTCCTCGTCTTTATATTCCCATTACCTTTATCATTATTGTCTCTTCTTGGGGGCCACACACAACCGCAAATCGGAGCCGAGAAGCAAGCAACGGCCCCAAAGTGGAATAACAGAACATTTCGGCAATTTTATCATTTCGCAGCGCGATTTTTTCCTCATTTTTCAGCTCCGGTTCTCCACCATTTTCTATAGGATTCGGTCTGGTCACGTCTCTTTCCCTCAATCAGGTGAAAATTGCGGTCTCAGTTTCCCGAATTTCCGCACCAAAGTGCCTCTTATGCATGAGATTTATTGCCCAAACTCTGCCCGAGCTCAGCCTTAATTGGGCTTGCCAAATTAATCCGTAATGAGACACTGGCGCTGGCACTCGGCTCTGCTCCAAATTCGAGCTTATTTATTTACTTCTGATTTATCGTTTTATTGCACAACGGATTTCTTTTGCTCGCTTTACTCTCATTACGGACACTGACTGACTGGGCTTTAAATTAAACCTAAGTTAAACTTGTTTATTTAACAATATAACAAGATAAGGGAAATATATTTTAAAATTGTCCGTCTGGTTAGTGATTTCTTTACTTTTAATCAACATTAATTTATTTTTAGTGCTTAAACTACAAGAGTATTTCAGCAAAATTATCAGTTGAGAGATGTATAAGACTAAATCGAGCAAAATAATCATTTTCTGTTGTGTGCTTAGAATTCTAAACCAGTCGTTCAAAACACTGTATGGACGATGTGTAGGGAATTTATTGATCTCTAAAATAGTATCCTTCTGGTAAAATACGTCAAGCGGTTTGTTAGCTACGGCGCGTAATAGCCTAAAAACCGGCTATGACATAAAATATTATCCAAGATTGTGACTTTATTAGCTGTTCTATTATGTCAATATGAGTATCCAAAGATGCAGAAAGAGGAAGGCTTTTGATAGTCATCATTACTTTATCTGAATTCGAAAATTTTTTATGCTATTTTCTCATAATTCAATATCAGGGTTCTTAGACTTTCAAAGAGAGCTACTGGCAGCCTATTAGGACATAACGACCCATATTTTCGGAATTCTGGAAATACTGTGGAATGTATAACTATCCCCATCATTAGATTATTTAATAAATACTCCATAGTGGAGATATGGGGGATGCATTTATAACGCTGAAAAATGAAACAAGTGCGTTTATCCGTTTTTCGCAATTTCGCGTAAAAGATCACAGTATTTCCAATTTTTTGTACGTATCCGTCTGGTAGTGATTTTTTTACTTTTACTGAATATTAATTTATTTAAAGTGCTTAAACAATAAGAGTATTTTTGTTTAAAAAATAAGTTTTTGGAAAATATGTATAAAGTCTTTCTTTAGCAGACAACTACAAAACGCACAGACAATATTAATAAATGTTGTTTCAAGTGAAATGTTGTTAACTTGTGAAGTTACCGTTACCGTTTGGAGTTCCTCTTAACTACTTGGTCAGGAAGCGTCTGAAGTTCACGTAACTTCCCACTCCGAAGGGGAAAATCATATATTCGTTTCACTTTTATGTTTCACTTTGTGTTTCATTGTTGGTTAAATTATGAAACATTTTTTCATATTAATACAAAAATATCATTTTTAATTAAAATTATTTCGATTTCAATCATTTAAAATGAATAAAATCCGATAATAGAAAATGTAATTTTATTGGAAATATTGTTTTCTTTTATGAATGCAAATTTAAATACTTTGTTTAGATGATGGTATTATTTTGTGGCGAATGAAATGAAAAATTACAGCATAAATATACTTAATTTCATGTAATAACTAGGAAAATAAGTTTAAATTGTTTTAATTCATTCCAAGTTAAACACAAATAATTTGGTTAAATCAAAAATATATGCAATTATTTTTTTAAAGGCAAAGTTGTATTTATACAGATGTTTTATAAAATGATAAGCAGAAAAAAAAACAGAAAAGTCAATCTAATTAAAATTTTTATCATAATAATCTCAATAATATAAATGAAACACATTTAATAATATTTAAGTCAATTTTGTAAGATAAAATATTCTGAAATGTAAATGGAAACGCATCTGTAGAGATTATAAAATAAGAACGTTTAAATTTTAATAAAATAAATAACTCACTAAAAAAACTGTAAATCCGGTTAAAGGCTTCCACTTAATATGGAAAAAATTTAAAAAAGCATATATTGTATAATAAAAAAATTGAGCAAAAAAGGATTACTTTAATAATTATTTCTATTATTTAAGTTACAATGTATACGTAGTATAAAAGCAATACCCTTTAATCCAGTCAACAGAATTTTTCTAAATAATGAAGAAAATCGTAAAAAATTATGAACCAATCCCGTGATAAGATTAATAAATTATTAACAAGTGAAAATAATTAAATGAAATATTTACTTTCAGGCGAAAAAATAGATAAAAGTCAATTATAAATTAATTTATATTCCGTTTTGTAACGTCAATTTCGAAAAATTCAAATTTAATGTTTCATTTAGAGCGAGTCAAAATCGTTACGTGAACTTCAGTCAAAAGTTACGTGAACTTCAGTTTCTTTCACTGGGTCATAAGGCAAAATTCCTATTTTATTGTGACATGGAACATTTGTTTGCTTTAATTTATGTAAAATAAATTTCCATATAAAGCAATATAAGGCTCTTACTATAATAATACAAAAATAGCCAAATTATGTATAGACGGCTGTTGAAACGGTAAATATTAAAATTTTAAAACAGGAAACATTTAATTTGAAATATAAGCCCGGTTCTATGGCATAGCCATAGCAATATTTTGTGTAGTTTAAGGGCAACAATGGCGACCGAATTTTGACTTTGAGACAAATTTGTTAAATAGTTTATTACATTTTTTTCACGAGTGAAATAAAAATTCAAAATTTTCACTGAGTGCCATAAAGTGAAACATTACGAAACTTAAATGGATATTGAAAAGCGTATATTTCGATACGGGAGTGCAAAAAGTATTTTTTGCACTTTCATATAGAAAAATTAGCTATTAGACATCGATTTGAGTTTTATAATGTGTTAGTTTTACATGAACTTTTAAAGAAAGCGCAAAAAAAATATGTCATGCTTGGATGTAGAGATTGCCATATTCGAATTTTTATATTTTCCATTTTATTGGTTTTATTCGAATAATTTGTGATCGACTTTTATCTCCTTCTTAACATATGAATATTTGATCACAAATTATTCGAATAAAATGGGAAAAAATTTTCCGAATACGCGAATTCGAATACTGCGACCCTTATTCGGTTGTAAAATCCATTTTTTAAACAGGCTCATTTTTCACCCTTGTATCACAAAAAACTATTGTGCATGACTCAAGTGGCCGTTTTTGACCAGACGAACACTAATTTAATCCTATCAATCTAAATTTTTAATTTTTCGCCTTTTATGACAATAAAAGTCTTTCTAATATTCAATTATAATAAAAAAAAAACGGTAAATATTTTTAATTTATGGGAATTTAATACTTTACTATTAAAGGATATATGAAAAGAAAACATAAAATAATTGGTCAAATAGTGCAAATATAATCGTTAAAACCGTAACGTCATCAATTTATATTAGGTCGATGTTAATTTAATTGTTTTAAATCATGTGATAATTTTTTCTCTAAATAGAACTAGTGAAAGTGAAAAGTGTCAAGTAAAGTTGATTAGTTCCTTCTGATGCGTTAAATTCATTAATATGTGACATTTGATGATTAGCATTTTATTTACGCACGTAAAGTGTAAATTTGAATTTCATGTACTGAGATTGACGCACTTCACACAAGGAAGAGCAAAAACCGAGGATTTTAAAATTTGCAATTTTTTTGCAATCCCGAATGGAAAGGTTAGATAACTATTTTAAATTTTATATTTTTGTTGTATAAAATTGATATTATGATACTTAATTTGTTCTGTCAAAGACACAGAATTCTTTAAAGCACTAGTGCTTTTTCTTTATTATTTAAGTGTCCGTGAAAAAAATCCAACAATTTTATATGGAAGTCAGTTTTTATGGTTTAACAATTAACGTGTACCTGCTAGAAGCACAGCATGGTAAATTCTGCATACAAAAACTGACTGTTTTACTGCGTCAGACTGTATAACCTTACCTTCTGTTCGTTTTAAATGTATTGACTCACTTTGACAAGTGAATTAAATTTAAAATGGAAATTTTTCCTTTAAAATGCTGTGCACATAGAATCCGCAAGTTGTGTCATCAAAAAAATAATGGCAGTTATCAGATTTTATAGTAAAGCTTCTTAAAATTTGAGTTTTACAAAAATTTTAATTTAAATTCATTTATTTGCATAGTATTGGTTTCGTGTACAAATATAATTTTGATATTATTATTTCTTTACGTTGTTTTTTGACAGGGTTTAGCACTTGTATTTGTGGATGATTTCACAACATAACGGATTATTTCAATTTAAATATAACTTTTTAATTAAAAGAGCAAGGTTTTACTCGTATTTTCTATGTACAAGTAAGAGAAACAAGATATAGTTTTCTCCATCTTCTTGTGGAATTAAAAAATAAGCAAATTTTTTTTAAAGAAACGACTAATTTGTTTTTGTATTGTGTCAATTTATTTAAAAATTCATAAAGTTTGGTATAAAATAAACACACGGGTTTTGAAAGCACTAACTACGCTCATGGTTTTAAAGAACCCTAGTGTTTAATAATACCTCATTTTATCGACTGCACATTCGTCGATCCATGTTGTTATTAAGGTCGATAACACCAAATACTGTTTTTGGTATATTTTTAAGAGGATTGCTAAAAAATGTCCTGATCGGGAGGAAAATCCAGTTTAAACTAGTAAACCATGAAATACTGAAAAAAAACTTGAATTTCAAACTCATTTCCTTGTTAAAAGCCCCACAACTACATATTTTAAATAATTTTTCAAAATAGAAATCCAACAATTTTTATGTAAATATTTTCATTCCAAAACTCACCATTTATTTGTTGTTTCATGTTCTTAGAAATGAAATTGGGTAAATACGAATAACAGTTTGATTTCAATTGCTTTTGATTGAATATATTCAAATCACTGCGGTGTCAAATTGTATTGATTACAATGATATCTGTGAATTCTATAAAATCGAATCTGATGCCCATTATTACCGATTCAATTTTGGAGTCAAAACGATGATCATCAGAAATAAGTGATAGTTGATTATCGAAATTAGATCTTCACGAACTGATTTGTGGTTCTCCGTTCCGAAATGAATTCATTCAATTTGAAGACAGACTTCGGACAAAAGGTTGGCTCGTGATCCGCGAAATAGCATTCGCAGAGATAAATCAGGGCAGCAAATTAGAAAATCAGTTTAAACTTTAAACACGCGCCTTTGCTTAGATTTACGATATGTTCTGGTTATTTTATTGAAATAAAATCACCTAATTTTCAAGAAAAAATTCTATCAACTCGTTTATTAATTAAAACGTTTATTTAAAAAACGACATAATATAAATCACCTTTTTTGTTCATTTGTGGAGCGATTTCATAGCTCTTTTAAAATTATTTATTATAATTAGACTCAATAAATATTCGTAGGATGGATAAAATACCCAATTATCTAGTTTTATTAATTCTTCAGCGGCGCTCCTTCAGAGTTTGCCTTTTGAAACTTTCTCGGTCCTGCGATCTCGTTCTCCAATCAGCTCTCAATAGAGATTTGCTGGCCTCGTCAACTGATTCTGCCCATCGTCTGCGTGGTTTGTCAACTGAGAGTTCTCCTATTGCTTTTCCTACTAAAGTTTTCTTTGGGACCCTGTCGTCATTCATCCTTTTTACGTGTCCTGCCTTTAAGCTTTAAGCATTTTATGTGGTCCGATGCTCTGACGTCTTCATATAACGAATACAGCTCATGGTTGTATCGAATCAGCCAGCCATTGGTGTCTTGGGCTGGGCCATAGATCCTTTGAAGAATTTTCCTCTCAAAGATGTCAATAGTCTTTTCGACTTTTTTCGTCAGCGTCCAGGTTTCACACCCAAAACATAGTACAAGACGAATCGTTGTCTTTTCCCGTTTCTTAACTGGGTTTGTTTTCCATGGATAGGCTGTTAACCTTTCGCACAACCCTCTGCCTGGATGGCCGGGTATTTTAATTTCAGAGTTTTGGTCTATGACGAGCGATGAGAGGTACAAGTTGGTCGTGCAGATCACTCGCCATGGGAGCAGAGAATGAGGTTGGAGATCCCAAGAGATAAAAAGACCGGAGGATGGAGTCAGACCACGAGGGCCACGAGAGCTATTGGCTCCCAAGAAAAGATGTTGGTTTATCGACGACTACGTATATGTACAGAAAGACAAGATGTTGGAGACTTGTCAGGTCTCCACTTTTATTGTTAATTCAATCATATTAATATTTACAGTGATATTTACAAAATAAATTACATAAGGAAAGGAGATGCAGGATGGGGCAAGAAGGGAAGAGATGGAGAAGCAATTTGGTGTGTTGGGAGTTGGTTCTCAGGTTCTGGAACTGTGGTGGGAAATCAGGATCATTATAGACCTGTAGTGATCCTAATTTCCTACCACCTTTGGCAAACCAATTCCACGCTGTACAAGGCAGTACAGTTTTATTATGCCGATGATCTCTGTATTGATTCATCCGCCTTCGGATCTGACCCAAGGACAAAGAAGTGCCCTACGTCTGCAGGAGGCGTTATATGCTTATACTAGCACGACTCAGTGCCCACCACATTAGCCGCTCTGCTGAACGTTTCCCGTCTTTTACCGCGAGAAGATCTGGTTGGGATTTCCTATCACTAAACACCGAGTTCGGTACAGCAAAAACTTGTATGTATTCGGCAAGCTTGGACAGTTTTTTACCGGTGAGAAACAGTACTTAACACCTAGAAATACGTCTTGTATGAGGTCCGTCCAACTCGATCTATTTTTGGTAGATAAGAATTGTAACGACAGGAACTGTGGGTGATGGTGTGCAGATGTTCCTGTGTTACTGGAGCGAGTTGTGGATTCCCAAGAGAAGCTGGCTGGATGATCTGGAAGATCGGGCCAGAGAACTGGCCAGGGAGTGTAAGCTCCCAGGAATACTAGTCGTTACTGACGACTGAACAAGAGTGATTTGAGGTTCGTCAGACCTCGATATTTATTCAATTTTTATACAAAGGATTACTATTTACAAGATTATTAAATTATACTTACAATAAGGTTGAAAAGGAGGGAAAAAGGAATTGTTGAATTGAGTGGAGCAAGGTTGGAAAAACAGGAATTGCTCCTCGGGTTTTTGGATGTAGTGGTGAACACTACAGAACTATTTATCTACTTTCACGTCTCAAAATGTTGACTCCACCTACACCGTTCGAATCCAAATCACGACTGATATCAGCATTCTCTTCTCAAATCCTGGATTCCTTCTTCCCTATATCGTTGTTCTTATATTTGTGCAATATTCTATTGACATTATTACCCGACTTTTTTATTTGAAAATCTCATTATCCGTCAAGAGAAATTTGAATCAAATGGAATTTTTTACATACTTCTCTAGTTTGTAACGAAAAATAATTTGGTGATTATTACAAATATTCGAGAAATTTTTATGTATAGAAAATAAACATATTTTAATATGAAAATTCATCGAATTAGAATGATTTAAGCAAATATCTTTTAAAAGTGTATAAAGTAATATATAAAACACATTGAATTGTGTTATTAAACATATGGGGCATCTCAGTTATCTACTTAGTTTTTTTAATAACCATTAAGAGTATTTTTTAAAACCGTGAAGATCATGAAAATATTTTTCTCTGTTACAAAAACAAGCTCCCAAATAACAATTCAAGACAATACATAAGTGTCGATTGAGATCAAAAATATTAATTGCGAATAATTTTGGGAGCCGATAAAGTCATTATAGGGCTTTTAATGGGCGGCTTTACAATCGCATTTTCTCAACTACATACTCTGTCCGCTTTAATGCCGTGATGATGATTTCTTTCTGGTTTTCGAACGTAAATTCTCCGATTCCATTTTAATGAATGCCAATCATACACCTCTTTGTGCTGGAAACCAGTCATTTAGGCTGTTACTGCCGAATTCTGATCGATTTTGAACAAGTTTTAATCAGCCAAATTACAGGTATTATTTTAAATTCATATTTAATGCAATGATTAAAGGCCCTCGATCTGCTCCAAATACAATTCGAGAAATACTTTAAAGATATCTGGTTATGGTGTCTAGATGAACAGGTATTTTATTTGGAAATTATGCTTATATTTGTAGAATGATATTTGTTTTGATATTATGGTAAACTGGGGAGAGACGCCATACTTTTTGAAGAAGGCTCTAAATATTAAAATGAAACTTGAGGTAAATTCAATTGTTTTTACCTTTGAAGTCAAATTAATATCGCCTTCAATCATATCAATACATTTTTGTTGGGGCTGTAATTGAAATATATTTTAATAAAATCTTGACAGTTGGAAATTTGACATCTTTTCCAAAAATTGAGGGAGAGATGGCAATCAAATCCTTTTACATGAATTACAATTTCTATTAGTTTTTTCTTGTGTACAATTCCTTTTTCATAACTATTGCAATATGAAAAGTATTTTTGCAGGTCTCGCGAGGCCTTTTTGAAAAAGAACATTTAATCAAATCAACCTATTTCTTTTATATTTCTCCGTTTTACCAATTCAAATGCCAACACTAAGTTTTTTAAATAAAAATATAATGCTAGAACATCTTTATATAAATAATAGCTTAGCATCTCGCCCAAATTGATGGGAGAGATGCCATGGCTCTCAAATTATTAGCACAAAATTGTAAAGACTCTAAAACACTAGCCAACTTATTAATAACAACCCAAATAACACAATACACTAAAACTTACTAGGGTATATAATTACATTTATAAATGAAACTATTAGTCTTACATTAACTAAAAAAAAACTAAAATAACGGCTTAAAATTTTTAAATATGACTCGATTCAACAGAAATATAATATATATATAATATTTAATTTCAAACAAGTTTTAATAATATTTAGATGATTAAACATTTTAAATTTTATTATCAAATTATCGAATTATTTCTTTCAGATTCTAAATCCTTTTTCAAGTACAATTTCATATAGAACTCTCTTATTTTTAGGCGAGTATACTTCAAATGCCATAGAGAACTTTTCAATTCGACATTATAAACATGCTTATCTTATTTAGATTTCGTATTATTTGGAATTAAAGTCATTTTGACTTGTATAAGCGAACAAACTCTGAGAAAATATTTTTTCCTCTTTTCGACAAAAAAAGAATATAAGAAATAAATTAAATTGTTTTACATACATTACATTACAGCTTCTAATCTAATACAGTGGACGCCGCTTATTAGGACCACGGTTAATAGGAACAATCGCTTTATTGGGCCAAATTGGTTAGAAACAGATCGGCCGTATATAAATACATTAAAATTTCATCGCTTAATGGAGCCAAACTCATCGCCATTCTGTAGCCAAGACCACTAAAACAGAGAGAAATTGCAAGAACAAGTGCCGACAACTCAGTCTTTTGTTTACATTTATTGACATCAATCTTGACCATGTGTCCTACGCTTATTTTATTGACTGAAATAGAGAAGAGAATAGGAAAAACCGCAAAAAAATCGTCTTATTGCATGTTTGTGTTTGCCGATTTGATGACACTACAATAGTTTACACGTTTTTCTGTTGCAATGTTTTTGGTCATCAATATATTTATCACTACATACAGAATCATATTTAATTGTACATATTTAAAAATCTTTACCAACAGATCAAATTCTAGCTTTTATTGACCAATCGCTTAAAAGGACCAATCGGTTAATAGGGCCAAATTATTTCGGTCCCAAAGTGGTCCTAATAAGCGGCTTCCACTGTACAACAAAAACGTTAAAAATGTACATGAAACATAAACTCAGAAAAAATCTTGACATAAGGAACTATGACGCTTCACTATGAAAAATTTGGCATAACCTTATTCTGAACTGGTATTGTAGAACCACTCTTTTTAATCAAAAACTTTTATTAAATGGCTGTGAAATTATTTCATTCAAATCCTCCATAGCAAAAATATACACTATTGATATATTTGTTTTATATAATAAAAATAAATAAAAAAAAACTTCTTTTAAAGCATCTGTTTTTATTCGGCCAAAAAAGTCAAAAATATTGGTAGTTTTTAGATCTTCATTTTGTTTTTATTTAATAACTTTGCTCGTTGTGAGTGTAATGGAATACAAAATAATAAAAACAGTTTAAAAATCACAAACTGAGTTTCATTCATGAATTTTATACTAAATTGATAAATTAGTAAATAATAAACAACCATTCATTTGACCACACATAATAATTTTTCATCCAAATAGAATCTCATTTATCAGCGTTAATTAAGTACCATTAAATTGGGTTTGTTTTAACAAATACTCTATTTAAAATTATCACATTACTATTCACGGCATCTGCTGCATAATTAGGGAGATTAATCCAAGTTCCCAAAACAATTAAAATTCGTTCAGTCGTAAAACCGTTCTCTTAGTTTTTGGAGATATTCAACTAAAAAAAAAACAAATACGTCTCAATTTTTCTGTTCCGTTGTTGATTCAAAAACAACAACAAAAAGGCGAAAAACAGAAGCTCCCAAAAATCAATTGTTTGAATTTTTGGCATCGTCGAACCCTGACCAGTTATCAAGCTGGTGGATCTCTCGCGCTGGGCCCTCGTAAGAAGTGGATCGCGAAGAAACAATGCGACGAAAATTTGGAAACATGGGACGCCAATTAAAATGAAAAATCACATGTCGTAAAAGGCGGCGCTTTTTTCGTTTTGTTTTTCGTCGTCAGTTTTTTTTTGTTTTGTTTTTTCATTCATCCATCTGATACTGCGATCAGGAAGTCGGCGGCGGAGAGTTTTACGGAACTTTTAGTAGGTGTACTAAAGGCGAAAATTCGGGCTTTGCTTAATTTATTGTTATGTTCAGCGTTATCGAGTATCGCGGATGAGATTACTCGAGACGATGCTAATGAACGAATGTGCGAATTTATTTCGCCAAAGGAACTTTGCTTTGTGCGAATCTAAAATTTCGCCAACGAAACAAGCTCACAGAGAGGAGAAGAGGAATGTGGGTCAAATGCGGCCAATCTGCAAGATCAGTAGTAGGTGTGGTTACCGGCTAATGGGAAGTTAGCAAAAAGTAATTAATGACTATTACATTTTAAAATCGATACATTGGCCATATAAAGAAATGATTATTATATTGGTAATTTAAACTTCTTAATTATCAATACAATAATAATTTTAATAGATGCATTATTTTATTTTCGAACCAATGGTCTGAGAATTTTAAATTTCGGCTCAACAACTTGGCAATTACAATAACAAATTTACTATAATATAAAAATCTTATATTTAGTACATAGATGTAAAATCAACTGCTTTGTAACAAAAAATAATTGTAAAAAATCGAGCTGAAAGCTTTTAATTGTTTCCAAAGTCAAAAACGTTTCTCAAAAAACTTTTTTTTAATTAAAAATCTTCAAAATTTAGTTCGTTTATATTATTGTTCTGTTTTGATCGGGTAAAACTCGTCCAAATTAATAAATAAAAGACAAGGCCTTTATGGGTCTGTGTAAATTTCATACAAATTGGTTGAGTCCCATATACAATTAAAAAAACGGAAATAACAGTCGGACTTCTGTTCTTTCATTTTTAAAAGTGTTTGTGATTGGAAATATCATAACAATTTTATAGTCCAGTTCAAAATCAATCTTACTAACTAACAACTTGCTTCAACTAGCCTCTGTGGTCGAGTTGGTAGCGCGCTTGATCTATTCCCAGGAGGTACCGGGTTCGAATCCCGATCATTGTCACCAGGTAACGCTTTTCCTAATAACCTTCTTTTCCTTTCTTTCTTACTTCGTTTACAATTGTGTATTTGAAGAAATTCCTATCCAAAACTCCTAATTTTCCTAACTTTCCTCGTCGCGTTCCAATTCATTGAATGAACTGTTTAATTGTGGAAGAGAATGGAACACACCATCTCATAGAAAAATAGTACACAAAACCAGTTTTCGATGTGAAACAATATTGGACAATTGGCAATGAGCTAATCACTTGTTCCAATTAAACAATGATTACCGAAACACAGACAAAGCTTGCTTTGAAAGTGCCCTATGTCCCCCTGTTGGGATGAAAAGGAAGGAAAAAAAAAAACAACTTGCTTCATTCACAGAATTAATAATTTGCATATATACGTTTTTAACAAAATGTCGTCAGGCCATATGATTTTCAAATTGTAATTTTGCCCTATAAATACGGCTCAAACAGGATCCAGTGAGTTTCCATAATTATTAAATCAGGAAAATTCCATCACTTCCAGATAACATTCCCGAGTTTTCCTTTATTAATTTGCAATTATGAAATGGAAAACGAGAAACTGCAAAACTGATAAAATTACAATAAAAAGAAAATATTTTTTTAAAATTACAGATTGTTCAATATTTAAAAAAAAATAAAAGTTAATTCAAAGTTTATGGACCATGATTGCCCTTCGGAGCCTCCTATTGGTTTTTAAGCAACAAATCAAAATAGTACCGATACATTGCTCTATGTTTCAAACAGTCATAGCGACTTTAATGCTTGCCTTATATTAATTTTTAAAATTGCAGTCGATTGCAAATAAAACACTGATTCCATTGGCATGCAATTTAATTATTGCAATTATTCGAGAATTTCGTCGCTTAGCGGTACTTATGGCTAAGTAATAAAAATATTTTTATTGTCACAAGCTCATAAGTGATTAACTGTTAACAAAATCAATTTAACTCTATGAATTACAAATGTCACAAAACTGGTATCTATTGGTCCCTTTGTCGAGGTAAAGGAAAGACGATTAGAGTTTTGATCACTTGGAAATATACATATAATTTTAATACTTTTCATAATTTCCCTGATTCAAGTATTGGTATTTTTTTAAGAGTGCAATATTCTGTGTAAATTTGAAATTTCTGTGAAGTCTGGTTTCAGAGATATCAATTAGAGTTGAGTACGGTTTTACCACTTATAAAGGCTGTTTTCTTATATAAAGAAAATAAATTATATTTATTATTATATTTATTGTCTATTTGAGTTAAATTATTACCCAGAAAAATTTTTTCACTCCGGCAATGAAAATTATTAACCATTTATTAGTCAATTTTTTTTGTACAGCTTTCTTTTCAATAATTTGTTATTAATTTTAACATTCAATATTGATTTTATCACACTTTTTACGAAATATGGAATATTTATATCAATGTAAATTAAGAAATATTTTTATACAGTTTCAAATAAAAGAAAAATGAAATAAAAAAAAAATGAATAATTTAAAAGTATTTCTTTCTAAAAATATGAAACAATATTAAATGCGCTGTTTTAATTTAGAAATAAGTAAATATTTGAACCTTACATTCGATATTTTATCAAATTTAATGTCAATGATTTGTTCCATAAAAGACCAATTCTTCCCCTAGCAAATCGATTGTTTTGCATCTAATTAATATTCAATGCGACAAAACAATTGAAAGTCAGCGACTTGTGTTTTTGTTGGCGAGATCTAGAGACTGATAAGCTCTGTGCAATGGCTGTTGACATGAAACCGAACCCCAAATCAATTTATTTTTGGCCATGGACTTGAACGAACAAACCGCGTACGTGGAAGAGTGTTGTGCCCAGATCTATCAGCAAAAAGACGTCCTCCAAATCATCGTCATGAATGACAATGGTGAGTACAGTGAATATTATTCAAATTTATATTCTTAAGTCAATATTTGAAATAAAGCGTAAATAATTAAAATTTCCTTTTGAATAATAGAAATTTGAGTATAAAAAAGAAAATGACAGTTTTTAAAGTTCACAAAACAAGACATTTTTAATGAAATGTAATTGAGAGAAGGTTTAATTTTTAATCAAACTAATGAGTAATCAATCGATATTCATCTGTGTGATTTTTATATTAAAATAGTTCCAATTAGTAAGAGTTATTTTAAACATACAGCAAAATTAATGACCAATAAATATATAGAGTAAAACATTGCTGTTTAAAGTCTCATTGTGTACATTTCTAATTAAATTATTAAATATTTAATAGATAATATCAACTTATTTTAATGCTAATTAAGCCACATGTAATTTATATCTATTAAAACTTATTCTAAATTAACGTTATCAAGTAATTTATTACAGAATCCATGTTTGTCTTTTATTTTTAAATTTTATTATTTAAAATTAGAAACAATTGATCTATTAATTTGATTTTTCAAATTGTCAGAAGTTTTTTACGTCATTAGTCTTATTCTAAATTAGTAATTTAAAACACAAGTGTTCTAAGTCAAATCTTATTAGATGATAATAGTTATTTATACAACAAGGTCGATAAGATAAGGCATTATTAAACACAAGGATTGTTTTAAGCCACGAGCGTAGCGAGTGTTTTAAAGAAGACCCGAATGTTTAATAATGATTATCTACCGTGTTTTATACAAAAATTTATGCGTTTTTAAATAAATTAATATAAAAATCTTAAAAATTCTTCGAATTTTTGTAAAAATATATTCTGTTCTGTTCCACACACTATACCTGTCTTTGTTACTCAATGCGGGAAAAAACCTTCAGTATCAAGTTAACTTTTCATATAAATAGATGAATTTCGTTTACGAAGGTCACACTATAATAATAAAAAAAGATTCTTTAAAGCACTAGTGCTATAAAAACGACTTTGACAGAAAAAACTTGGGTGTCATAATATCAATTTTGTTAAAAATATTTATTTTGAATTGTT